>JAEIGD010000119.1:0-206034 GCA_018903425.1 Zaprionus nigranus | reverse complement strand
TAACTCTGGTAGCCTTTCAAGGGGCATTCGATATTGATTGAACGGCGACAATGGCAGAAAAATGAAAATATGAAAGAGCCTCAAGTGCTTTCGCTGCAGTCAGAGAAATGCGAGTCATAATTAATGCAATGAATCGACCGAATACGCCAGACGGTACTAATTAGTAAATATTCATATTAACTGCATGAATATTCGGCATTTTGCTGGCTCAAACTATCGCTATGAGTTCGCAGCTGGCGATAGTTTTTGTGAATGTAATCAGTTTTAAAGGTTTAACTGAAATCGAATGAGGGAGTGGAATCGTCTAAGGGTACTTTTGAGAGTACGATATTAAGGGTTTCATGGGCTTTAAGGTTAGCTAAAGGTTTCAGTGCTTGTCTGTTTAGTTCCTTGCTTTATTTAAGAAACTAATATCAGAGATTATATATATATGAGTAGAATAATGGAAGTTGTAACCCATTCTACATATCACCATCTCTTCTCGAACGTTTAATAACTTGGCGCAGCTAAGCAACTTTGACTTTTAATCACTTCTCAACACGGCGACAACTTGCAGACGAAGACTTCTGCTCTTTTTCTTCTTCCCTTTTCCTGCTGCCAACTCTCCTTGCAACACCTTGCATCTAACATAAGGCTACATCTATCCCCTTTCAGCTCCATACAAGTAGAAAGTACTTTCAGAAGCAAACCTAACATGCCCATCATATCCAGTCATAACTAAGTAGGCACTGAGTATAGTAACGATTTACCAATGACAACAAACTCTTTCTACAGTCTGAGCTGCCTATTGAGCATATTCCTAATTAATAATTCCCTTCATAATTGAACATGCCACACACCCCATGCAAAGTGACAGAATTAACCACGAAGGCGCCCTATAAGCAGCAATCATGAGTAATTACAGTAATTACATATCAAGTAATGAATATTTAAAGCACAACTTACGAAATCGCATCAAATGAACTGATGCTTAACTTTTCGCATATCTCTGTCGCCTCTTCGTCCACTCTATCTCTCTCCTTTCGCTGTGAAAAAGTCGCTTTCCAGCAAATCATTTTTAATCAGTCCGAGGACGAAAGGTGCCAGCTTGTGTAAGTGCGGTGCATATAGATATCATCCGATTCCCTTTGCGGCTAATGGCTGCTTTGTTCTCTTTATGCTCTTAGCTAATGCATTGACTTAATTCCCCCGAAATAGGTAGCCGCCCCCTCCCCCTCCCTCTCGCTCTCTTTTCAACTAAGCAAAACTGATAATCTTTTTCGCTTGCTTGTACTTGCATAACTCATTGCGATACTAGGTGAAGGGGGGAGCAGCATAATTTCACGCTCTATGCTTGATCAGGAAGCCCATGTATGTGTGTGTGTGTATGTGTGTGTGAGAGGGAGCTTCTTCAAATGAATGCGCCCCTGTGATTTTCGTGGCAGCGAATTTAGTTGGTTGACGAGCATAATACAATAAATATATCCTTCCTGTTGGCTGTCGCCACAAGTTGTCCTGGCTGAAGCGCCTCTACCTCGCCCCTCTCTCTATCTCTACATCGTCTTCTTTCGCTCTACGAGTTCTGATCCCTGAACCAGCAGCGACTGCTGCTGTAGCGTCTGTTCCTGCTGCTGGTCTCCTCGAGCGCATTTGCATGTCGTGTTTGCCGAGAATGGCGCAAGCAAAGCAGATCGCATGCGCCTAGCTAAAGTAAGGGTATACGAAGAAGCTTGAAAGCAGAATATATAATGCAATAATACAATTTAAACAGTCAAAAAGTCATAAATGTCCAAGTTAATATTAAAGCACCAAGAAATACTTAGAATACTTTAGACATTTAAATTTGATGTAAGTATGATTTCTTTTTTTTTTTTATTATATTTCTGTTGTAAATATGTTTGAAATCAATTCAATTTCTTATTCTTTACAAATTCCACTTTCCAGGGTATGCATTAGTCAAGCCAGTGCTTTGTGGCATCCCCAAACTTTCGTATTCTTTTTGTCAGTCATTTTATTTGCGTATATGTATATTTTTCTTTGCTAAGTGTTGTTGTTGTCGCTTGGCAGTGGTTTTTGTAGCATTGAGAGAGTGGGAGAGGGAGAGTGGATAGGGAGAGAGTGACAAACAGCCAGTGTGTGTTCGTGTGTGTGTGTGTGTGTGTGTGTGTGGGGTGCCTGTGTGTTTGGCAGACATACATAATTCAAAACGTGGCGGGAATATTTTCGTGCTGCCTCGTGTGGTGGCCACTTTTTATGCTGGTAATTCGACTACAGGGACGTGTGTGTGCCCCAGTGTGAGTGTGCTAAGGTGGTGAGCCCCTGTGTGTGTGTGTGTGAGGGTGAGCGTGTTAACGCAATTTCGTTCACGAAAAAGAATCCCACTCTGCGGCAACTACTTTTGCCGCCTGCCCTCTTGTTTGACATATTTTTCACACAACGTCTGCTTGTTAAATTGTTGGCGGCAATTTTGAGGTTAGCGTGACACCAAGGCACACACACACGTACACATGCACACGCGCATAGGCACACGCAAACTGACACAGAGAACAGGCACTAAGCATGGCAATGCAACTAAAGTTTATGTTTACGTGGCAAGTTGACGTTGAGTCACAGTTCGAGTCGCAGTTAGGGGCACAGCTACAGTCACTGTTACAGTCACTGTGTCAGTTACAGTTACAGACAATGTTACAGGCACAGTCAGAATTATAGTTACAGTCACAGTTAGAGTCACAGTTGCAGTCAACACAGCAGTCACGGGCAATGAGCCCAGGACATTGTGATTTTTACCTTTCCAACTTCAGATAGAATGACATGGAGATGGCAGCTCTAGATCAAACACTTCATTATATTATATTATCCGAGGAACACTTTAACCTCAAGTAGAACTGAGAACTTGAAATCACGACAAGTCAGTAGGTCGACTGCAATACGATCCAGAGTCGGAATTAAATCTTGACCTAGAACTGAAACTTGAAACCTATTTTGAAATATTATATGGAATCTGTGCTATGAGGGGGAGCAGACACTTTTAAGTGACTTAAATAAAGCCGAAACACAAGTTGAAGCAAAGTTCAAAACGAAATCAAAACTAAAAACTGAAGAAACAATTGATATAAGTATATGTACATGCATACAAATGTATTATCCAAAAGTTAAATGCGAATCCAGTCCAGCTTCAAGAACCGAAATGAAATATATAATTGAGAGCCCCGTCTTTTTTATGTGCTATAAAACCCGCTGCAAACACTATTGGAGACTTATTTGAGGTAAATTGCTGAAAAGCGAAACCTGCCACCGAAACCGGAACTGTAACACTTGGAATACTGTGAGTGGTTCTCTGTCACGTGTTAATTTGGCATAGCTCAGTTTGTGCTGTGCTAATTACCTGCAAATGCAGCTGAGTTATTTCTCATTTCCAGCACTGACAGTGTTGGTAAATATGCAAATGTTGTTTATCTGCATTCGCTTTTCAAATGATTTCCATATTCTCGCACGCGAACTGCAGCAGGCAGAGAGAGAGAAGAGAGAGAGAGAGAGAAGGGGAGGAAAGTTCTTGCATGGTTAGGCCACAAACGCAACTCGCGACACGCCCCGTGAAGTAGGCAGTAAAGCACTTGGCAGTAAATGCTGATAAGCTCGACTAATCGATAATAGTCGAAAGTAAAGCGAACTTAAAGTGAATTCGGAATTTGAATACCTAATGAAATCGTCGTAATTAATCGCAATATTCAAAATGCATTCGAGCTGAGCATTTAAATTGAACGTCTTAAGCCCTTCCGAGCATCTTATTTATTTATTTCCCCCTTTCTATCTCTCCCTCTCTCTTTCTCTCTCCTATCGCAGCATTTATCAGCTCTAACTGTAATGCTCTGCATAAATAATAAATAATTCAGCCTCGACAGGGGACAGCTTGGACAGACGATGGCTACAAAATCCAGAGTCTTCCTGGATCCGGGCCGATTGCAGGGTCGAGTGCAAGGCGGAATTGCCGGAAATTTATTGGCTCCGAAACATGACACAATTGAAGCACGCTCCCATTACAGCACAACGGACAACAGTTCGTTGATGTAGGACGAATGGAGAAGGGGCAGGGAAGGGGACAATTATGGACGCAAACAAATGACAAAAGGAACTAAACACAATAAATAAATAAATGCGAAAGACAAAACTCTGCACATAGGCAATATTGAATTTTCATAAGGTTGCATTAAGGAATATTTAACGAAATTAAACGAAATTAATTTGAGTTGTTACTACACTAAAGAGAAGTGAGGAGAGTATGGGGAAGCACAGTAAACATGATGTGTAGTTTAATTTACAATCACCAGATTTGTCAAAAGTGATATAAGTCAGGCAAGGATTAGATTAGATTTCATTAATTGTATGCAAAGGCTGCTAGTATTAGATAATGTTACCTTGGGAAATGGTAATGACAATTAGAATTTAATTACGGGTAAATAAGCTCGATAGTTAACTACCCTACAAATTTCATGATAATTAAGCAATAAATAAGTTTGCTATTTTCGAAACTATTTCACATAGTTCTAAGCGATCAATGAGAGTGACCGTTCATTACACAGTTGCATGTAGTGTTGGTTAATGTTGGTGGGTTTCTTTATTTACAGGGTATTTAACGGGCGTGTGCTTGTCTTGCAGCATACTTTACTCACGTGCGTAAATGAAAGTAAATACGATTTTCCTTATTACTTTGCCAAATAAGGAAATTTCCAAATCAGTCAAATCTTTCATTTAGCATATTATACAGATGCATCTATATACATATATGTATATGTATGTGCATATTTAGTGTGCTTGTGTGTAGGTGTAGATGCGTGTGTCTGTGTGCAGCATCGAAAGATGCTTTGTTGACAGCTCTGATAAGTTAAACTGTGCTGTAAATCACAGCTCAGCGCTGTGGGGCATTAATCTTGGCGCATCTGCTGGGCCACCCCTTAGATCCCCGCCCACACTCTTGCATTTGGCAAACAACTCCCGCATGCCGCAGGCATTGCCGAGCGGCAGCACTTGCAACAGTTTCTGTTGCAGTTGCGCCTTCTCTGGCGCGAGTTTCCACTGGAGTTGAAGTTTGAGTTTGCAGTTGGAAAGTGCATTAGGGCAGAGCAATCGATACACATCTTGTGGCATAAGTTTTTAAAAGGATTCGCTGGGGCCCTTGAGTGCTTAAAGTGTTGGCTAATTTTAGACATGCTCTCTCTCTCTCTCTCACACTCTCTGCGCCTGTCTGTGTGTGTGTGTGTGTGCACATTAATGGGACTTATCAGTTTCAAATTGAAATATTTGCACTCGAATGAATCCGCACGCGCTTCCTTCCGGTTTTGTTTACCTCCCTGTGTTTGTCTATGTGTGTAGGTGTGTGTGCCTCTGGGTGTGTGTGTGTGTGGGAGTATAAGTGTTTATGTTTGCCTGCGTGTGGTTGTGTGTGTGTGTGTCTGCTTATCGAATTTACGTAGGCAGCTTAGGCAGCTCGAGTGGGTGTTGGGGCAGGCAGAGTGTTAAGAGTAGGGCACAGGGAGGGGGGACGGGGTGCGAGCGCTTTCTAGCCGTTTTAATGCCAGGTATAAAGTAAACACTTACGAAATGAATTAACTTTAAGCCGCAAAATTTGTGCCCGTGTGTAGCTCGCTAACTCTCTTCCCCTCTGCCCCACTGTATCTCTTTCTACGCTCTCCGCTCTCCGTTCCCTTCGCCTGCCTTGTCTGCGCGTGTGTGCGTGCGCACATAAATGCTCGTAATTGTTTATTTACATAACCTGGCGTTAGATTAAAGACGCTTTGATTAACGATGCCTTCGCCAACGTTGTCGACGCAATCTTTGCTAGAATTAAACTGTGCGCCTTCAATTTTGACAGCGACAATTTCAGATAAGAGAAAACTGCAGAAATGTTCTATATTAATGGAGATATTTGGCATAGATACAGCACTGAGATATGCAGAACTGGGGTGAAGGTACAGGATTTATATATGAAGATATTGAATACATTAAAAGAGTTACTTGTGTTAAGATATACTCTATTATGTTAAGCCTTATGTTATCAAGTGTGACCTTTATCGATACACTATTGTAAACTAATCAAGTTATCGGAAACCCTATCGATAGGATAGTGTTGTATAAGACAGGATTGAGCGAGCGTCACTATCGCATCGATAGGATAGTGTTGTGGAACACGAAAGAGGAGAGCGTCACTATCGTTTAAGAGAGCGAAGGAAACACATTGTTTAAAACTGAAAAGACCGCAATAAATAATTAAAACATTAAACAATTATCTCCACACTTGTAATAAAAACATCTAAACGATTTGATTTGATAGATTAGTAAGAAAATGTAGATAATATATACTTAGGATAGTTAAAATTCAGCTACATTAAAGGGGAATTCAATTAAAAAAATTCAGCTCCAAGTTTCCCTAGACATATACAAAATAAATCAAAAAAGTCCTGAGAAATAAAAACAGTTTGTTTGCGATCAGTTGAAGCAACTAAAATGCTATAATATATAATAAATAAACAGTAAACCTTCTTAATTTGAATTATAATATTAGATTCCTTTTTTTTATTTTGTATTTTCTTCTTTCCCATAGGTATATGCAGTAAACATATTAAAATACCCTCTACTTTCCCTTGCACTCAGTCGTATAGCAAGTTCTTTGTGAATTTCACAAATATTTTCGAGCTAAACTTTTGCGTCAGTTCAAAAAAAAACCTTTGTAATTTTTCACGATTTTTATGCTGCATTATTTTAGAGAGGGGATGCTACGGGGGGGGGGGGGTACTTTCTTGAGTCTTTATTCCTTTTTTGGTTTCGTTTTCCGCTGATTTAATATGCGGTCGGCACTTTTCTGCACAATTGCGAAAACAAAAATTGGACTCTTCTCACAGCTTCGACTCGGACTCGGACTCGGACTCTGCGTCGGACTCGGACTCAGACTCAGACTGTGGGCAACTTATGCAAATGACTTATACAGCGCATTTCGCTTGTGATCCCCAATTCCTTTTGGCCAGCCCATCCCCCCTGCCCCGCTCTCTGTGTGAAGTCAAATAAATGCGAACTTTTGTTAGTTTGCCTTAAGTGCCGGGGCAAAGGTTGGACGAGCTGCCCCGCGGGCTGATGTGAAGTGAGAGTGGGAGGATTATTTGCTTGGGGTCACGCTGCCTTTGTTTTAGAAAAGCCAAATAGGGGGAGGGGGGAGAGTAAGTAAAGTTGCCATAAAAATACATAGAAATAACTCAAACGCCTTGGCGGAAAAATATTTGGTTGCATTTCATTTGCATTTTCCATTTCGCCCAAAAAGGGCCAGTCAAACATTTTCACAACTCTCGCAATTATGTAAGGTGGACCAGGGGGTGGGGAGGGGATTGACTTGCAGGCAGACAGAGTTGAAAACTTAGCCACACATTGGGGCGAATCTCAAGACGCTGCCAGCCAATTTGTGGCCACTAATTCGCTTCGCTCAGCGTGGCACTTGTGAGTACTCCGGGCACGAAGCACGACTAAGTACTCGGCAGACTTTTAACGATGTCATCGCAGTGAACTTGCGGCCCTGTGCCAGCTGCAGTGCACACTCTCCTTTACTCCCTCTCCCTCTCTCTCTCTGCTTCCTTTCTCCACCATTCCGATGTGCCTTTATCAATTACGTTGGCTTTTTAATGATTTCGGCTTTGCTTCTTAGTCGAGTCCTTTGGCCCCGTCTCCGTTTTCCGCTCGCTCGCTTTTCTTTCGCTGACAAGTGCACATTTTTCTTAGCTTCCTTCCCCCGTCCTCCTCTCCTTCCGCTCATTCCCCTATTCAATCCCAGCAGCACTCATACGACGTTCGCCTGTTTTATTGCTCAAGTAAAAAGCAAACTTTCTGCTGCTTCTTTTGCTTCAAAAAAAAGAGAAAACTTTTTACATCTTCGCGTAGCTAAGGCCAAGAGGGGGGTGTCTGTACTTTGCCTCTGAGTATCGACCAAGGTTGAAGAATGCTGCATTTCATTTCACATTTTTCTCCCCATTTTTCGTCGCTTTTTTTTGCCGTTAGCTTTTCAAATTATTCAGCCGTAAACACTTTTCAAAGTGCCTCCACGAGTTCTTCTTTGGATTCTGTCGACTCAAAACTTGAATTTTTTAATTAATTAGCTGGCATAATTATTGCACAAAGTATCGACGAGCACGTACGGCTTCTCATGCGAAATTTTCTATCAATGGACATTTTCCTAGAACTTTGCCATCCAATTTACAGCAGTTCTCTCAAGTTCAGTTTTGATCTACTTTTCTGTCTGGTTGTCTCTGTCTGCAGGTGCTTTCCTTTGATGTCGCACAACGACTGCAATTGTATAGACAGTTTTTCTCTGCTTGCACACGACGTTTTCATCTGGTTGCTCTACTTTCCACCTGCCACACACACACACACACACGAGGCTTATCGCGCTGCGATAATCAGAGCAGAGCTCAAGTCTGCCGTCAAATATGAAAGTATTTATCACTTAATCTAGACACACGAGCTGAGAGAGAGGCAGAGAAAAAGAGAGAGACCATAAGTGGGGAGGAGGGAAGACAGTCGGACAGCTGCACGTTTTGCAAATAAAGGCAAGGCGCAAATGGAAGGCAACTTGTTGCAAATGCTTATCAATTAATAAAAATCATTGCCTACTTTTTTGCGCTCGCCCTCGCCCCAAGGGAAATGCTCCTCTATCTCTCTCTCTCGCTGCATGCGTGAGTGTGTGTCGGCGTATTTGTTTATGTGCTGAGGTTTTATTTATTGCCTGTGTTACGCTTTATCCCCATCATTTATACCAATTTAAGGCAAATAGTTGCCATATGCGAGCAGCAGGCGGCCGTGGCCAGTTAGTTTATGTACGCGCTGGGATTGAGGCGGATCGGGGCAGCTAATACAGCTAATACAACTGGCAGCAGGTGTGTGGCGCTGCTCGATTAGTAGATACCCTGCTTATAGCTAAGAACTAATTTAAGCAGGTTTAAATAAGTTAGAGAAGAAAAGGTTTGTACAGTTGAAACTGTTAGATACCCTGTAAGCTCATAGCCAATGCCGTAAGTTGAGAGATGCCTTGTACCCTGTAATACAACTGCCAGATACAATAAGAGGCTGCTTAACAGAGAAATACCATGTACTTTGTATGGCTTATGTGCAGCTAATGTTGTAGTAATGCGTGGCCTCTGTTGGGTGCTTGAGCTTAAGCTCACTGCAAATGCAGCTTTACCATAAGACCACAATCAAAGGGAGGATGAACTGATAGATACCCTGTAGTTAGTGCTCAGTGCTGCCATCTTATCCCTTTGCAGTCCCTTTATAGGTCATGTACTAGAATATAATCCATATATAGTACACACATTCATATTCAATCTAACATTCAATCTAACCTTAAAACCCTCCTCCCCTCACACCCCCCTCAGCATATATATATCATTCATTTAGCCGCAACTCACTGTGCAAATTGCCTGGCATCGTATCGTATATTCAGACAGTGCAAGCAGATTTATTAATAAACAATAAATGCAAACAAAATTCCAATGTTTAAACAGAAATTATCAATTGCAGCAATTATAAATTATTTTGGCCAAGTGCAAAATCTCGCACATAAATAATTTTATTTGCATATTCAATAGTTTTTCACTGTAAATGCAAATTGTTAATTAAACAATATATTGCTGTTGTTCCTGTTCCCGTTGTTCTTGTTGTTCTTGTTGTTCTTGTTTGCGAATATATCAACTGAAATTCTATTTGCCATAGAAAACAAAATTAGTGCAATTTTTCGTTAAAGTGCCTTGCAAAACTGAAACTTATCGCATTCATTTAAGCTAAGAAGAAGTTAACAGGGTAAGGGGAAGAGTGGGAAAGGGGAAGAGGGAAGGAAGCATTGATATTGCCTGTTCTAGACCAACATCAATTAGGCCAACTTGGCTTTGCTTGTTTAATTGTTCTTGTCGCATGCATAATAAACCAAAAAGGAGTTGCCAACTTCATTGCTGGACCCGACTCCCCCCTGCCCTCCCTCCCCTCTTCTCAGGCCCTCTCTCTCTCTCTCTCTAATTCACTTGAGACCGTAAAAGGAAATAGAATAAATTAATATTGAGGCTAGCCGAAAAACAGCAAGGGGCGTCGCCAGCTGTTGCCTCAATGCTGGACAGTTTTTGTCCCTCTCTCTCTCCCTTTCTCCTTCTCTCTTTCTTTCCCATGTCCAGTGCGTAATTAATAAAGTTATTACCTCCGACGGGTTCGGCAACTGGAAACAGCTTACATGTGAAGACCATTAAGTTGTAATTATGGCAAGTTAGCGAGTGGCCCCAGCAGCAATCCCGGCAATCCCCAGGAATCCCATTGCCAGGCACATTCCCGGCCCATTCGGAGTGTTATTGCCAGCTCGGGGAAAATGAAATTGCAGCTGCGACAATTGTACACTGATTGCAATTTGTATTTGCCCCAGCAAACTGTTAAATGACTCATTAAGCAGGTGAAATTATCAGACGGCAATTGATGTGCAGCTGGCGGAGATATGAAGTGGAAAGTAATGTGAAATGATGTAAGAGAAGATTGCAGATACTCGTACTTTATGTATCTCTCAGTTTTGGCTTAGGCCTCTGGCTGTACTGCAATATATCTGCGCTGTTTCAGCTAGATTTATTGGCCTTATTGGAACTACTTTTAAATAGTGTTGCTGTTGCTGTTGGTGTTATTAGCATATTAATAAATGTGTTTGCTCTCGCTCAAAAGCGACAATGTTTGAAGGGCGATTGCTGGCAATGATAAATCAAATCCCACGCACAACGGGGCGTATGTGTGATGCGTGTGTTGTGCGTTCGCCTGTGCGTATGTAATGCGCATGTTGTGTGCGTGTGTGTGTATATATGTGTAATGTGTGTAATGCTTACATCTGCTAGCTGACAAGCTAATACAGCTTATTGAAAAATGATAGCCTGCTTCTGGGCGCAGCAAAGCGACAGTCAGACAGAGTGGGTGAGAGGGGAGAAGGGGAGTAGGGGGGGGGTTTGCGGACTATCTATTTGCTCGCACTCTAATGATTTATGCCCGAACATTTCATTTATTGCACATAATTCGTGGTAAGCCAGCGACAGTGCCCCGCCCAACGCATTCTCTTTCTCCCTCTCTCCCTCTCCCTCTGCTTGAGGCAGGAGGGAGGGGGAAACTGGCTTCATTTATCTAAGCATTTGCAGCATTGCGCGAGCGGGGCCAAAAACATTTGCTGAATAATCGAATGCCATTTTTTAGTGTCGCTTAAATAATATTTATTTACCGGCAACGTCAAAAGTAAAACTTGCACGTACTTCACCTTCCCTTTGAGCCAAGAGAGGGGGGCAACTTGTCGTTAACATATTGTGGCATATTTATTTCTTTCATGCCGCCGCTGTCGCCATTCTCTCTCGCACGTCAATTTCGCCCAGCGAGTGAAAGAAAAAAGGAAAGCGAGAGGGCAAAATGAGAGGCAGCCAAAACGAACGAATTCCTTTTGTACGTGCCTGACATTTCATTGTTCAGCTGCGGGTGCTGCGAGGTGCCAGATAGGGAAAGGGCAGTCAGCAAGGGTATGGAGCAGAGGGGGCAGAGGAGTGTGGAAGATTGGTATGTGTGCGCAGGGGTGCCATCAATGGCAGCAACCTTCAAATGTCGCCCGTAAACCGACTCGATGTTCGATACATTTTCGCTTTGGCCTGGCCTCCATTTCCCTAAGTATTTATCCCCCATCCGACCGCAGCGGGGTATGCTCAAATTGACAGTCAATTTGGCAGTTGCGTGGTATTTGAAATCCTCACTTAAGCTTTACTTTAATTATTGCCAGAGCAAAGAGAGCAGCCAAGACTCAAGTTTGTGTTGCTTATGTGTTTTCAAATCATTTTTAAAATTGTTAGCAGCATTGTAACATAAATGGTATAGTATTTCATTATTAAATATACATATGTGTGCATATAATAAATAGTTAATATTGTATCAAACATATGTAATTATATAATAAACATTTAATATAGTAAATATATATTCACTTATCTTATCTCTGACTGTTCCAAAACTATACACAAATTCATTTAACTTATTTGCTTTTTCAGTTATTTCTTAAACAGATTTCCAGTGATGATAGATAGATGATAGATAGATATAGATAGATATCTTTCAAAGGTTTCCTAAACATTGTTAGGGTATCTCTCTGGGTCATTAAACTTGCACGAATTTACGTCGAGTCGTTTCGTTGTTTTGTGTATTTTTGTCGCTATCGCAATGTGGCATGTCAATTTATTTGTCAAAGAGAAAAATAAGGCAGGTAAAAGTGTAAGCAGAGAGAGCGAGAGGCAGAGAGAGAGAGAGAGAGGGGAGACGGCAGTAACAGTAGGAATAGCTAAGGCAATAGCTGAAGCATAAAAGCGTTACAGATACGAAAAGGGAGCTTCGTCGCAGGCGAAAACAATGACAGCCTTAAGTTGCTTCCCATTGAGGTGTGCACGTGTGCGTGTGTGTGTCTGTGTGTGTGCACACGTGTGTATGCGAAGGCGTGACTCGTATGTCTAGCTCTAGCGTGTGTGTGTGTGTGTGTGGGGCTGTGGGGGATGTTTGTGATGGCAGCTTTAAGCACTCGCCTGCTAGCAAAAGTAATCGATATTTATAGTTATGGTAATCGCAAGGAGACAAGCCCCCATCTGCATCTTGCCACAGTTGCTGCCTATCACACACCATCCTCTTGCCCTTCTCCTTCCCCTCGTCTGCACCTCTTCCTTTGCAGTTCCCCCACGGCACGAAGAATATCACGTTTGGCCCAAAGATAAGAAATACTATCGTACGTTGGCATGAACATTTTTTCAGGCATCAGGCATAGTAGAAAAATGTTGCCCTGCTTCCTCCTCCCCTTCTCCCCTCCATCTGCCTATTGCAGTTCCCCTGGGAAAGCTTCTCTGCCAGTTTTTGTCTTTTAATCTACAAACGAAATATTGCTGTTTTTTTAAAGCCAGTTCCGTTTTTATTTTCACTGGGGAGTATCGTTAAATTTGTACACTTTCCTTTTTACTTTGGCAACTTTGTGCTGCCATATAATATGACAGATAATATGGCATATGGCATGGCCACTGTCAACAGCAAAGCAATAGATAACGAAGTCTTTAAATTTGCCTTAATCGAGTCCACAATCTCCATTTGGTTACTTTGTGTCCTAATTACACATCAATTCCTACTAAATCAGGCTTCAATATGTCATCTCTTCATATGTTAACGTATTTCGTGCCCTTGTCTTGTATTCTATATCTTCTGGCAATACAATTACTCCAGCATTTTGTTAATACTTTGAAGAGTACGTCATGAAGCTCAGCAAAATTTACAGGGATCAAGTTGGCAATGATGCCTGAGTTGCACTGAGAGAAATACACTTACTTTAATTATTTGTTTAACTCCAACTACTGATACTGCTTAAATATAGGGAAGTTAGTTCAGTTAGAGTTCTAGTTCCGGTTCCAGTTCCAGTTCCAGTTCCAGTTCCAGTTCCAGTTCCAGTTCCAGTTCCAGTTCCAGTTCCAGTTCCAGTTCCAGTTCCAGTTCCAGTTCCAGTTCCAGTTCCAGTTCCAGTTCCAGTTCCACTTCCACTTCCAGTTCCAGTATTAGGTGCCTATTCTAAATGTAGTCAGTTTCTTTTTTTATATATGATTTCTACTTGCACTTAATCTTCTTCCACTGTTCTCTTTCTAATTCCACTTCCAGTTCCATTTTAACTTCTCTTCATTCTTATGTGTATTAAGTTGTGCATCAAGTATTTCTCGCAGTGCACTGCGAGTCATTTGCAGCTCTCATTGAATTGACTTTGACTACGCAGCTAGATGAATCCAGCACTCATTCTGCTGATAATGTGCTGCATTATTGACAGTTTATTAAATTGATTTCATTTCATTTTCGAATTTAACAAACATGTCATGGCTGCAGCGTCATCGGTAACTTACAGTTCCGTTCAGTTTCATCATAATCATCGCCATCATCATCAACGTTCTTAGGTTAACTGCACGCACAACTTGTGCCATGACAAAAGCAGCTTCCAGCTCTCCCCATTCCTCCTCCACCCCTCCCACACGTTGCGACTTGAGCTTCCCCTGTAGTTACCAAGGATGTGACTTTTTATTGCATGTGTGTGTCTGTGTGTGTGCGTGTGTCTGTCTGCCAACCCCCTTCTCCACCTAGTGTGTGTGAGCCAAGTTAAGTGCTCATAAAATATTTGCAAATGTTTGTGCTGCGGTGCCGACACACACGACATTTTAAAAGCATACTTACGGGCGTTGAAGACTGTCGATTTTTGGATTCTAATGCTGTCAATTAGGTCTTGTAAATAGTTAAACGCTTTGCCAAACAATGCCCCATCATCAGAGAGCAAGCCCTCGCTCCCTTCCCCGTACACTCATTTCCCTTTTCCTCCAGGGCACCATCTACTTTAGTTTATCTCCCAGAGCTCCCCATTCCCTGCCCCCCTTTCCATATTTCTTACCCCTTTGCTACCTCTAAAAAGCCCTAAACTGTAAACTGAAAACTTGTTGTTGTTGTTTTCCTTGTTGTCAGTTTATTTGGTTTTTCTAGTTTTTCACTTTTTCGGTTTCAAAAGTGGTCAGAAAGTTTATACTGAGTGCGTGTCCATAAGTAATTGTGCACGTGTGTGTGTGCGTACATTTATCTACTATAAAGTCGGACTTTGCTGGCGCATATAACTTATGCTCTGGCTCCTCCCCAGTTGTTTTTGCCTGGCGAAACTTTTTTACAAATTCATTAGCCAAAGGAGCGTATCGTTTTACATTTGATATGCCAGCAATGTGAGAAATTTGAGGATCCACATCAAAAGTTTTTGCCTAAACAATTAGAGAACTGCCTCAAATAGCTGGGGACCAACATTTGTCGCAGCAGCCTTATGTATATGTATATGTGTGTGTGTGTGTGTGTGTGTGGGGGTCTCCCCTGTAAAAATATGTCATCTGGCCGCACTGAAATTTCATATTTATGTGAAAGTTTATTGATTGTTTGTTGCATGGAAATTTCACGGCAGAATTTGCCAGAGATTTATTTTTATTTTTATACAAACAATGGAATTGCGAAATCACATCAAATTTCTGAAATAAAACTGCCCTTTTTAGAACGAACCATGAAGTTAAGCCCTAAAACTGAAGGTACATATTAATTTTGTAATTAATTAATGGGAAAATCCAAAAAATAAATTAAAGTGAAACATTAGAAAATCCGTGACTGTGTTATAAATAAATAAAATAAATATTTAATAATTAAATATTCAATTTGCATCATGTGTTTTAGAACTTTAAAAGCACATGAAATATATTCAATATTTAAATGATATTAACCTATTTGAATTTGACAATGCAATAAGAGGGAGAGAGTGAGAGTATGCGCTGCTATTGTTGTTTTTTCCATTACCCAATTTGATCAAATACTTGGCGCTCAAATCAGTTCAACTGTCATCTCTTTCGCACGCACGCATTAACAGCACCGTAACATGTCTCAAGCATTAACAGCACTGTAACAGCACTGCACTCTCTCTGTAGGGCGCTCTGATCCGCGAATGAGAGAGCACTGTGAAGAGAGCGCTAGAGCAACACAAACAAAACACATTGTAGGCATATTGTGAGAGGGCACTTCAAAGAGAGAGCTCTATGAATGCACAAACAAAATGCATTATAAGCATTAAGAGAGAGAGGGAGTGCGCTCTCGTAAGTTCTATAGAAGCACAAAGAGAAAGCAAAGTACTCGCCACCTTGTACAATTTACTTTAAAAATTGGTTTGCAAAATGTGCAGTAAATAAATACATATCTATTTAAACTAATATTCATGTTTATTCTGGCAAATTGCAGATGCTAAAACCAACAGCTTAATTGAACTAAGCTGCCATTGCATATTTCCCTAAGTTTTATTTCCATTCGAATGAAATCTATTTCAATATTTGAAATAAAAGTATGCACAACTTAAGATAAATCAGAGCAGCTTCAGCTTTCATGTTTGCAGCTTACAATGCAATGCCATGTATGCATGTATGTATTTACATGTGTATGTACATACATATGTATCTATTATAGTGCATGCACTTCATCGAGAAACTTGCCGTTGTTGTTTTTGTATTATCAGTGCGCAGTGTTTGCCCAATTGAATGGGGGAAAAAAAAGCTGCTCGCAGAGCAAATAAAATGAATACAAATAGAAACACAACAAATAGAAATAACAAAATGAAAGAGTGCCAGCAGGGGGCGGGTGGAGGTGGCCTTGGCAGGGTGCGAGGCGAGTGGATGAGGCGTTTGCCACGGCACAGCGACTGCAGTGTAAAACAGGAAATGAAGTATACTTTTAGCCGCACTTCACGCACGCAAGTCAACACTCGCATACACACAAACACACAGACACACACAGACAGGCAGGCAGGCAGATATGTTACGTTTACATAAGCAGAGCGACGTGTGTAACGTACGAAATTGTTATTTATTTTTTGAAGTGCCTGCAAGTGTGCATGAGTGTGTGAGTGTGCGTGTGTGTGCTGGTATGTGTAAGCAGCTGTATCTGCTATCTGCTGTCTGTATCTGCAACTGTAGCTGTAGCTGTAACTGCAATTCCAATTGCAACGGCACCCAGCACACACTCACACACACACACGCAGTTACACTCGCTGCGCACACACGTGCTGCCAGTTTGCGATTCGTCGACGCATTTGCCAAATTTACCGTGTAATTATCAGCAAAAACGGGACGAGGCAGCGAGACCCGCTTAATGCTGCCCCCCAAATGCAACAAGGAATTCCCAAATAGAGCTCCGAACACCCTAACAGCACCCTCCTGCCCCCCTGCCCCCTTTCCCCCGCATCTACTCAACAAAACCCTTACTTGATATGCAAATTTTGTAGCTTTTCTATGATCGTTGGCAATGTGTGTGCATGTATGCATATGCGTGTGTGTGTGTGTGAGCATGTGTTTATGCTCGTTTTGTTTAGCTAACTGGCATATTTGTTCAGACGGACAAGCACCCATGCGACTAAACGTACAAATTTCATTTTGAATTTTCATTTTCATTTTGATTTTCATTCCCATTCCCATTTCCATTCCCAATCCCATTCCATATTCTCCATTCTCGTTCTCACACTCGTTGGCACTCTCCTTCTCCATCTCGTTCTCATTGCCCCTAACAACATTTGCGCTATCATCCCATCATCGTATCACGTAAGCGGCATTTTGGTTGACTGCGTCAACTGCCTAAATGCAAAATGCGAATTGCAAAACGGCAAATGGGAAGTGGGGAAATGGGGAAACAGGGAAATAGGGAAATGCAACACAAGCCAATAAACCAATTGGCGTAAGCATGAAGGGGGATTCACAGCATACGGATTCCGGGATAAACTACGGTTATTTATGCTCTTTATAAATTTCCAATCGAATTGTAATATTACAATAAATACACTTACACAATGGGGTGCTTTGATTTGTTCGATAGGTGCTTCAAAGTGTTCTTTAACAGTGACTGTCCTATGCGAACTGGACTCATTAGTTGATGTATATTTAGAAATTGAATGTGTAGGACATTTATGCAATGCAGCTTTCATGGGTAAGATCTGTTAAAAATCATTGGAACACCTGTAAAAGATGTGTAGACTTTCAAAAGTTAACTAAGGCATACAAGTTGCTTATAACTGTGCTTTATTTGCTATTATACTCTGTGAACTGCACTTCCTTTTAACTGAAACTAAGTGTAGATATGTATTTAGATATTAGACAACATCTTTCTAAGAATCGCCTGTTTGGGACAACAACATGAGGATACCTTAAAAATGTATATTTCGACTTTAAAAGGTACCAGTAAGCATCTGTACTATGCGAACTTGCTGCCTGTCATGATGTTTAATGTGAAACTTAGTGTGGATTCCGATTTGAACATTAGACAGTACATACATATATAATATAAGAATACATACATTAAAATATATATAAACACTGTTGATATCGTATATATAGATATCGTATATATAGTTATATAGTTATAGTGTATGCATTCTTCGCTCTCTTCATAATGTTTCTGCATTCATTATTATGTTTTCAGATTTCATTATATGGTAAACACATTCATGTATTTTTTACAAAGCGATAATCGGATAAATTGCGCATACGCCGTGTGAAAAACACGCTCGTTATATGCAAGTAAATTGTTGTTATCTATTGTTGGCATTGTTGTTGTTGTTGTTGTCATCGCCTGTGGCCGTCGCTTGGTCTGTCTAATGTAATCAAATTGAGTAATTTCTCGATTTCAACTAATCCACAAATACAAATAACGAAATCAACGCTAAGCGCTTTTGTCATTTGATTTAATTATGCATAAAAATACGCATACGCCGCGTATGACACTGTCAGTGTGTCTGTGTCTCTGTGTGTTGCGTAATATAATAAAACTGTGCTGTAAACTAAATGAATTGCATAAATAATTTAGTGAAATTATTGACAATTGACGGCGCTGCAAGTTTGTAATCTGACTTACATAATCCGCATTTGGATTGGCTTTTATCGAGTGCAGGGGGAGCAAGGGAAGGTGGGAAAGGGGGAGGGATGTGAATTGTTGTTTCATCAGCTTGCAGCTTGCAGCTTGCCACGTTTTGTTGGTCATTCAGTCTGCCTTTTGGCAGCGTAAGCACTCAGCATTTGCCTTTACAGGCATTAGAATAAGACCCCCCGCTCCCCCTCTGTAACCCCTTCCGCTCTACTCCACTTCACTTCCTTGCGAATTGAAGTGCCAAGCCAAACAATGCAGCGAAGAGTGGGAAAAGGAAGAGGGAAAACAAAAAGCGAAACTAAACTATTCGATACATAGTTGAGAAACAATAGACCAGACCAGACCAGGCATGCGGTCGCACCACGACCCCCCCCCCTTTCATTCCCTCCCCCCCTTTCCCATTCTTCATTTTCCTTGCTGCATTTTGCATTCTACATTTTGCACTTCTTGTTCTTGTTGCTTTTATCCATTTATGAGTGAAGTGATTTCCGTTGTACTTCTCATGCTCGTACTTGTAGAGTTGCACTTCACCCCCCCCCACGCCACCTGCACCCCCTACATTCAGTCTTACTGGTTCCGGCAAGTGCTCGAAGCGCCAGTGCATTCAATGGAGTGCACTTTCCGCAAGGAATACTCGAACCGCCCCGAAGAAAAGACGCGCAACAACAATAAAAACGAATGAGAAAGATGAGAGAGATGAGAGATGAGAGAGAAGTGAAAGAAACGTATCGGGGCTTTTGTTTGTCAGTTCGTTGGCATTGTTCCCTCACATTTGGATAGAGAGAATCCCCTAAAAATATTATCGTTTTATTGAGTGCAGTTCATAAACATTCAGAACACGTACAAATTTGGCTTACAACTGGAAAATGTGATTGGGATGATAGCTGCAGGATTGAAGAAAGATGTCATTAGAAAACCTATTCTTACTTTTTATCGAAGTTCTCTTACATATCCTCGCGAGCAAAGCGCAATGTCTCCACCAGGCGATTCAGAGGGAAGACGCCTATGCAGATGCGATAGACAGCGGTGAACAGGTGGAATCTACAGAGAAAGGGAGAGAGAGAGAGAGAAACAATGGTAGAAAACATTTACAGACTACTGCTTACTTATCCTCCAGTCCCTTCTTTTTGAGCATATGATTGATCACCTCGGAAGTAACGGGGCCCAGTGGCTCGTGTCCTGGCACGAGACTGGTACATAGTTCGGCCAGCGATTGCCCTGTCTTCACGAAGGCCTCGGCCAATCTGCGATTGCGATTGGCTGCAGAAGAAACAGATACTTAGGCAAGCTCTTATCATTATTAAGGGAATAATTACCGTAGCAACTGGTCACCAGATCGGCGAAACCGCACGCCTCAAAGAAGGTGGCCAGACGGCTGCCAGGATAGAAGACATCGACATACTGCAGAATCTCCTGAAAGCCACGACGGATAATGCCTGACTTGGTATTCTCATTGAGATCCATGCCGTCCGACAATCCAGCAGCAAAGGCCACAATGTTCTGCTTTGTCACAGAAATCGATTAATGGATCCGCTTCCGGATCTACAACGCACACAACTCACCCGCAGGATCGCGCAAATCTCCACACAGTCCGCATCGTCGGTGACTGTGACACGAAATGTATCCGACTTGAAAAGATCCTGCAGTATCCGCATATATTTCTGATCCCGACAGCCGATAGTGCCCTCACAGAAATTATTGTTGGCTATCTCGTGCTGCAGATTGCAACCAACCAGCACCGAACAGGCTATCTGCAAGGGAGAAGGAATCACACAATTCAAGTCAATCAGTCACAACTTTCGCACACTTAGTTCAGCCATAATGAGATGGCCAATGAGCCTTATCTGTCCGTCTTCATGACGCTCGAATCCCTTTATCAGCGACACGGCATGAGCCGTGGGCTTCACCATGCCCAGCAGTGTCTTGCAGCAGCTGCTAACGAACATGGCCGGTATGGCAAAGATCAGGATGTCCGCGTCACGAGCGGTGGTCACCACGTCCGAGTATGCAACCTTGAGGAGGAGAGAAAATAGCAGCAGAGAGTGAGCAGGTGGCAAGTAGATATCAAAGGAAGAGAGAACTGCTGCAACAACAGAGAGAAGGCTCAAGAGTGGGGCAAAAAAAGGAACAGTAGAGAAGCCACAGGAGGCAGTGATAGCACAGCAAGTAAGCAAGGCCTGAATATAAGAAAGAGTACGATAGGTAGGAAGGATAATAGCCAATCTCTGATCACTATGCATGAAGAAAAGAGAAAGTATGCACAAAATGAAGGAGACACTTACTATATTCTCGGGCAGCAGAAAGTCGGGCATGTATTTGACATTGATGTGCGTCGTGTTGATGATCTCCGTCAGCTTCTTTCCCTCGATGATCTCCTGGTAGACATACATGTTCACTTTAGGCTCAACCAGTTGCGAGTGGGACACATTGTTGGCCACGTTGCGAGCGATGGTGGTGGCCAAATTGCCAGACCCGATAATGCAAACGTTAATTTTTTCCGTGGCCATGCTGGTGGGAAAGTGTTAGTGTTGGGTAATTCCAAATTGTTGTTCGAAACGAGAAACTGTGTTGAGAGTTGTTTCAAATGCAAACTGAACGAGAAATGAATAAAATGAGAACAATAATATATTCTCATATCACTTTTGCATACACTCACTGCATACCCTGTAGCACAGGCATTGCTGGCAGGGTATGTGGGCTCAGCCAACAGTTTAACTTGATTTCAATTCGCAATTAATTTGATACAAACTGCGCTGTAAGCGTCATGTCTGCATGTTATTGTGGATATATATAGCATATATATATATATATAGAATATATATATATATATATATATTATATATATATATATATATAACCATTTGGTCATTCAGTCAGTGTGCCAGGTTCACACACACACACACACTGCGCCTTTGATTGAGTGCCGGGCAAATAATTCATCAGCGAATGCACACAAAACAAACATACTCACACACTCACAAACACATATTCAGTCGCACACTCACTAGTATACATGACCTGGCCGGCAGATAGCTGAGTAAAAAATTACGCATACGTCACGTTCGCCAAACTGGCTGGCAAATAATTAACTGTGGCCAGTTGGCCACGCCAAAAAAAACTCCCTTTTCACCCTGGGGCCACACAGACACACAGACACACAGAGAGACGAAGAGTGTTGTGTATTCATGGCATATCCATTGAATGATTCACATTTCGCATCGGCCATCGCATTTATGTTTTTAATTACACTCGCATTTAAAGTTGGCTGCACACGAGTTCGCGCATTTATGAGCAGCCCGCAAAATAAATACCAAATATATATATTAAATTGCCAGCCAGTTAAAATGCAAAAGGCCGAAAGCCAAAGTGAAAGTTTTTCACCAGCCTCCCTGCTCGTTCCACCCTTTGCCTTCCCCCTTGCTGTCGAATCAATGTGCAAGAAAGTAAAGCAAACACTTTGAAATTGTGCACCGACAGCGACAGCAGCAGCAAAAACAACGAATTGACGCCACGCCCACTCGAGACCTTGCGCCTCCCCAGCACCAGCAGCCCCCTTCTCTCACCCCTCTCTCTGTCCCCTCTGTCTCTCTCTCCCTCCCTTGGTAGCCACACCAACAACCCACTCGACTATGAAATCAAAATGGATGATGGGCGAAATGAAAATGGAATTTTTAATGAGTTGCCGCAGCCAGCAAAGGCCAAACGAGCTGAGAAAACAATGGCGGCTGCCTACGTAGGCGCTTACTGCAGTCAACGGGGCGTGGCCACGTGCTGGCCCGGCTGGACAAACTGATAGACAGACTGGCACAGGCTGACTGAGCACTTTAAGGCAAAGTGAGATATGACCAGGTTGGCCGTCCCTGAGGAGAGCAAATTCCTCAGCTTAAATAACAATTTGATTAACTAACCAAGGTGAAGACTGACTTGCTCATATACCCTGTACCCGAAGGGATATATTAGGCTTAAGCCCTCTCACTATCTGCAATGCTTTCAAAGTGAACCCTTTCCCAGTTGCAATTGTCATGAACTTTTGCTAGAAGAAAACATAAATGATTTACATCGAAGTACATTCACTTTGCTTCATATTTCATCTTTATCATCATATTCGATTTATTTCTATTCGTATTTTTACAGCATGACTGAGGAATCTAGTACAGGAGGCGTGTCATACCCAAGGCAGGTGAGTCGCAGGTTCAAAGAAATATTTTGTTACCTATTCAACTAATACGTGTTCTCTCTCTCTCCCTCTGTTTCTTTTTTACTCTTTTTTATTTCATGTGATTCCACTACACTTTCTTCTACTCTTTCTATCTTCATCTTTCGGTTTCTCATTTCCTTTCACTCTTTCTCTTCCACTCTTGTCTCTGAGTCTTTCAATATCCTTTCCATATCGTTCTCTCACTTTCAATATCCTTTCCATATCGTTCTCTCACTCATGATCCTCTCGCCTCATCTAATTCCCCACCTCTTTACTCTCTCTTTCTTACTCTTTTCTCTTCTCTTCTCTCTTCTTCTCACTCCCTCGTCCTCTTTCCTGCTTTCAGTTGACTGCCACCTTCGCCGCTTCGATGGCCGCCTTCTGCATAGGCTTCGCTCTGGCCTACAGCTCCCCGGCGCTGCCCTCAATGCAGGACCCCAAAGTGACTTCGTTCAAGGTCACGAAGCACTCGGCCTCGTGGGTGGGCAGCATATTGCCACTGGGCGCCATATTGGGTTCCTTATTAGGCGGACTAATGGCCAACTACTGGGGCCGTAGAATGGCCATTCTGATAAGCTTTATCCCCTTCCTCCTGTCCTATGTACTCATTGCATCGGCAAGCTCGCTCTTTATGGTGCTATTCGGACGTTCACTGAGCGGCATCGGCTTGGGCGTCTGCTCGATGGCGATGCCCATCTATCTAGGCGAGGCACTGCATCCAAAAGTGCGTGGCAGACTCGGTGTTTGCGCAACGCTGCTTGGTAACATTGGCATTATGACGTGCTACATCATTGGTGCCATCACCAAATGGCGCAAGTTGGCGATCGCCGGCGCAATCATATGCCTGCCTTATGGAGTACTTATGTACTTGGTGCCGGACACACCACGTTGGTATCTTATACACGGCAAAGAGGAGAAGGCCATCAAGTCAATTAGATGGCTCAACGGCAATGCTATCGATGCCAAAAAGGAGCTACAGCAGATGCCCGGGGTGGACAGCAGTGAGCCCCTGACGTGCCAGGAATTGTTACAGAAGAAGTATGTGAAACCCTTCTGCATCTCGATTAGCATGATGTTCTTACAGCAGGCGAGTGGATACTCTGCCGTTCTCTTCTACACCGTCATGATCTTCAATGCCTCCGGCTCGTCCCTGGACAGTTATGTCTGCACCATCATCACGGGCGTTGTGAACGTTGTGGCCACTCTGATTGCTTCTGTGCTCATCGATAAGCTGGGCAGAAAGGTGAGTCTAAGGTCAGGTTAGAGAGATGACCTATAGTATACCTAGTATAGTAGAATAGACCTATAGTTGAGTGTAGTCTGCCACCTAATTTATTATGTCTTAAATAAGTTTTACATTTATTTACTATCCGATCACAACCAAGGAATGTTATAACAATATTTATAAGACAAAGCTTTCACAGAGTCTGGGATATAGGTGTTCATACAGACGCTAATCTAAAATCCATACACTTTGTAAGGTTGAAGATGACTCCTGCCTTTTATATAAATTGCAGTCCTATCCCTCTACACTATGAATAGCATGTATAATCCAGATATAATCCATTCGAGCATCTCCCTTCTCCATGGTTTCCCATATCTCTCCCACTAGGTCCTGCTGTATATATCCGTAGTGATGATGATGGTCACCCTATTCATTTTGGCAGTGTATTTTTACCTAATATCCCGCAAAATGGATGTGTCCAAGTACGGCTGGGTGCCACTGGTCAGTTTCATATTGTATGTGCTCGGCTTCTCTGTGGGCATCGGTCCCATTACGTGGCTGATGATGGGGGAGATTCTGCCGACTCGAATTCGTAGCGTGGCCGCCTCCCTTGTGGTCTGTTTCAACTGGACATGCGTCTTTGTGGTGACCAAAACGTTTCAAGATCTGATTGGTAAGTGTGACCAGAAGTCAAGCGGAAATGGATTCAATCCATGTCATGCGATCTGTGTGTGTATTGCAGATTTACTTGGCATATCTATGTTATTCGGACTGTTTTGTTTCATGTGCTGTTTGTGTCTCGTCTTTATAATCTTCGCGGTGCCCGAGACTAGAAGAAAAACGTTGGAACAGATCGAAATGGAAATGAGTAAATAAGTCAGCTTACTCGTATAGGTTTAAGGTTTAAAGAAAAGTCTTGCATGAAATGTTTTACCATAAATCCACATTGTGTTGCATTAATAATAACGGCACTTTGCTAATCTCATTCTCCTTCCCCTGCCAGAGCATATGAAGAAAATTCTCACATCTGTTTGGCCCACAAAACTCGCGCATTAATTTTCAGTTTTTATTTTTTCCTTTCGACCCCAACGCGGCGCATAAAGAAAACTTAACATGGCCAGTTTTGGTATTTTGCTACCTCATAGGGGAAGGGGCAGAAGAAGCGGGAGAGAAAGAGCGATCCACACATTCACATAAACTTGCCACGCAGTTTTATGCTTTTCTTTTTCAGTTTCTTTCCTTCTCCCTGCGTCCGCTCTTTGGCTCCTTCCCCTTTCCATCTTCCATTTTCCATTGGCCTTGCAGTTGCTTTAGCTGCGCCAATGTTTGCATTTTATTACATTTCGGGCTAATAAAACTTGCCACCTTCCCAGCTGCCCTTTGCCCCAGGTCTCCTTGCTCTTCTCTGTGCCCTCTCTCCACACACTCCTCCCCACTCATTCGCAGTCGTGCTGCCTGCTCCGAAACTTAGCACACGCATTAAACTCGCCAAGTTGCTTCAAACCGGGGGTCGACCCAGGAACGCCGCGAGGGGCAACTCTGGTGTTTTGTAGTACAAAGTTGAATCGTAAATAAAATTATGCCCGTCTTTTGTATGCGAGAACGTGATTTTGTCTGTGTGCAGAGCGAAGAAACGGCAGAAAGAAGACCAAACTAAAATCATAATTCTGCCAAACGACGTTCAATAAAATTGCAAAAAACTCCAGACCAAAATGTGCGACTAAATGATGCCCTGTGTTTTTTAGCTCTTCATTGACCTATTATCGGCTTATGCTGTTAAAATATTATGCAATTTATCTGCATTATTTTATTCTTAGATCAAACATTAGAAAATAAACAATTTAATTATTTTCCACAGTTCCACAGTCCACAAAACCAAACATTTACATACTAATGAATGGATAGAAAGTAAAGTCTTTACTTTAACTTCGTTATCTTACTTTCCATGTTGATCATAGCCGCATTCATGAAGTGCCATTTGTACAGGGTATAAATATATGTGTGGGACTGTGAAATTGTGTTTTCATGCACGTCGTGCATGAGAACCGATTCGGTTCGTTGTGTGTGCCCAATGCAAATTTGTGTAGGAATGTGTGGCAGTATGCCAGACGGAACGAGATGGAGACAGAGACAGGGATAGCGAGAAATAGGCGAGAAAGGGCGAGAAAGGAAGGGGAGGAAGCAAGAGAACTACTTGGCACTTTATGACTCATTTTTAGCACTGACACGCTCGCGATTCACAGCAAATAGTAGCGCCTACTACTACTAGAGAGTGAATTGTTGCTACTACAACTATTACAATAAATACTACCCAATTTATTCTACTACTATTTGTGCCACGTACTGTAGAGACAATTGTTTGTTAAAGATTAAAGATTCTACTACTTTTTATTCCATTAACTTTTGCAATTGTCCCATTTACACCTGCCATCTCTTATACTACCTTAACTACTGCCACTACTACTACTATTACTGATACTGATACTGATACTGATACTGATACTGATACTGATACTGATATAACCTACTACTATCACTGATACTGATACTAATACTGCTTTCTACTCTACTATTCTACTTAATCAATACATTTACTTCTACTACTACTTACTATACTGATACTACTATACTACTATACTGTACTGCTACTATACTATTACTACTGATACTATTTATACCTGATACTGATACTGATACTGATACTGATACTGATACTGCTACTGATACTGATACTGATGTCAACTGATACTGATACTGATACTGATCCTGATACTGATACTGATACTGATACTGATACTGATTTGATGGACTCTATACTGAACTATCCTATAGTTGTTCCATACATCCTTATCCGTACCCTATTAATAATTTAACACTCTTTGTTACTATTAACTGACTTCTACTATATCTGAACTTATACCTGTTTTCTGATAGTTGATAAGATTCTGATACTGATACTTTTTGATGCTTGACTTGCACTGTCTAACAGTTATTTTTTTTCCACCTATTTACCCCCCTCCCTATAACATGTAGAACTACTAGCACTACTCTAAATTTTTTTAATACTAGCTTTTAAATCTCATAATTTCCCCATCAACTGGGTTGTAGCAAGTCTACAGCTTCTAATCTTCTGAATTTCTTCCCCATTACTTTAGGATTTCGGAAAAAATGCAAACTATGTGCTATACTGACTTCAGTAAAGCATTTGATTCCGTAAATCATAATCTCTTGATTCATAAGTTAAATTTAATCGGTTTTCCACAAAAGCTATTTTTGTGGACTACTAGGTCTCAACGAGTTTTTTTTAAATACTGTCTATCAAAGCCAATCTTAGTAACTTCTGGTGTTCCTCAGGGCAGCCATCTTGGACCTTTGCTTTTTTAACCTTTTTATCAACGATCTTCCTTCAATACTTCTTCACTCTAATATTCTTATGTATGCTGATGACGTGAAACTCTGTTTGACGTATAGTGATCCTACACTCAACTTCCTCCAAACAGATCTTGATTTGCTTTGCTTGGTGCAGGCATAATCTGCTCATCTTAACTGTTTGAAGTGCAAAGTTATGTCATTTTACAGAGGTAGCTATAGTCTTCAACTATGCATTTGATTTAAACTTCCTATTTCTACTATCTAGGTATTCTCTTTGATCATAGATTGAAATTTGATCGTCACATTGCGCAAATTGTCAATAAGGCTTCGTACTTGGTTTCATAAAAGATAATCCTTCTTTACACTTCTCTTGTTCGTCCAATTCTTGAATATGGTTCTTGCGTATGGTCGCAATACATATTCACCAAGATAAATTGAGTCTGTTCAAAGCATTTTTACTTTTCGCTTTGCGTAGTTTTAACTACCAGGTGTAGACTTGCCATCTTATTCTAGTAGACTGCTTCTTATTAACCTACCTTCTCTTACTAATGTCGTATTATGTTAGGTGTTACGTTTCTTTTAAACTAATCAAGTACGACATTGATTCTCCTATTCTACTTAACCAAATTAATTTCTGTATTCCTTCTAGGTTACTCGTAATTTTTGCCACTTTCCTTGGACTTTTGTCATAATAATTATAGCTTGCAGCCCTTTCGAGTTCTCTGTGCTGATTACAATAGACTGTTTAGAGTTTTCAATCAGAGTCCTCCTTATCTTAACTAATTAACACTTAACAACATTAACACTAATCCACCGATCTGGGGTCTGCCCAAATTATTATCCCAGTTTAAATTTTAAATTTAAATTTTAATCTTTAAATTTAATTTAATTTAATTATAATATTAATAATATTTTTACATTCCATTACTTAAATTTTATTGTTAACTATTTACCCAGTCGACTGCCATTAGTTGACATTAAATAAATAAATAAATAAAAAAATAAATTAAAAAAATTACTACTACTACTATTCCTACTATTACTACTACTACTACTATTACTACTATTACTACTACTACTACTATTACTACTATTACTACTACTACTACTATTACTACTATTACTACTATACTACTATTACTACTACTACTACTACTATTACTACTTCCTACTTACTACTACTACTATTACTACTATTACTACTACTACTATTTCTACTATTATTACTACTACTATTCCTACTATTCCTACTATTACTATTACTACTACTATTACTACTATTACTACTATTCCTACTATTACTACTACTACTACTATTACTATTATTAGTACTATTACTACAACTACTACTATTACTATTACTACTACTACTATTCCTACAATTACTACTACTTCTTTCATTACTCCTACTTCCACTACTACTACTACTACTTCTAATTCTACTATCACTACTAAGTCTACTACTACTTTTACTACAACAATTACTCCTCCATCTACTACTAGGACTTCTACCATTCCATTTCCACTACTACTATTCCCTTCACCATGTCTTCAACTTCCTCCAACTTACAACTTCCACAAATCTTAAGCGCACTAATCAACCAGTCCACTAACGAAAGCTCATTGCCACGGCACTCACACAGCCATTAGAATGTGTCCCAAACTTTCGTCACGTCGCCATCACCGTCGGTCGTCGTCATCGTCATCGTCATCTTCATCCTCGTCTTCATCGTAGGCGTCTTCATCGTCTGCTGCTTTAAATGGCATTAAATTACGCGGCAAGAAAAGTTTGACAAAAGTTTAAGTCGGGCGCACTGGGGCTGCGAGTGGAAATCAGATACAGATACAGCGCATAGCTTCGCTCCCGGGCTCGGGCTTGGCTGGGGATGGCCTAGAACTCTCAATGCAAAGCAGTCCCGAACTTCAGACACGGCATTGCGTGGCTTGGCTATGAATAGAATCAAGATAAACTACTCACAATATTTACTTTTAATTGGAGAAGTTCAAAAGAATAAACAAATGCGGAAAACTTTTTGTTTTCAGCCTGCCCACATCGATTGGCTGGAACTACTTTAAGCCCAGTGTGGATACATTTAACGCGTTGTGCTCTGCTCTTCTGTATCTCTTCTTCTATTGCCCTCTATTTTGCACCTTGCCTGCTTCCCCGCACACTCTTCTCTGGCTCTTGACAGGCAAAATTAAAAAGTCAGACAAAGTCGGGCAATTTTTTTTACATTTTGCTGTCTGCTGGTTTTTCTTTTTTTTTGTTTCTCTCTCATTTTTTTTGGCTATTAGAGAGTGGGGAAAGTGCAAACAAGACGCGTCTGCAGTTCTCTTTAATGTTGTCTTGTGCTTTTCTCCTTCTTCACTCGCGCCTAAATGGTAATTAAAATATGCCCAGGGGTCCGGACATTTCTGTCTGCTGTCTGTCCGCACGTCTGCGTTACTGTGAGGTCAACTGCAATCAAAGTGCGCTGCTGTGGTGTGAAAGCGTGAAGAGGTCAGCTTTATCGGCTTTTCGCCTCTGCCTTAACAATGCTGAGAATGTTAATTGGATAACCAGAAGTTGAGGCTGCAGGCTGAGTTGAGCTTGAACTTTACTCAACAGGAATGCTGAATATTCGTGCATTTTTTTATACAAATTTAATATACAAATTTAATTTTGTGAACTTTCGATAAATTCGTGATTTTGTTTTTAAGCAACTGCTTGCACTGCTTGTTCTACTTGTCATGCGAGCGAAGTTGACGATCCACTGCAGCTGAGCAAGCAGTGATTTAGAGATTGACCGAGGACACTGCAGGGTTTCATATGCACATATGATTTACATTAATAAACAAGCAACTGTTTTACCAACACTGTTAATTTTACGTCAAAATGTACAGAAATCGATCACGGCGCTTGTGAACCTGGACAGGGCCAACACACAGTCCGAATAGATCACGAATAAAAAGGCCGCGCTCATGTTCTCTCCACAATGCAAGATGTCGGTAATGACAACTGCAATCTCTTCATCTAATCCTCTTTGAATGAACTTCGCATTTTGTTCTGCTTGCCCATATTCAGCAAGAGATCAGATAGGTAAGCAGTTAATCAGTATAAGTGCGATGTTCCATTTGCCCTTACATTGCACTGCTTTATTGTGAATTAATTTACAAACATTTATTGCGCTTTATTTGAGAACTAAATAAAAAACTGCATGCTCTGTTGCTTGTTTATTAAACATATGTATTAATTTTAATAGTATTCCCGGCAAACTTTTATGAATGTACTCGTAAGTACATTATGCAGCCTGCGCTTCCATTTTTTCTCTGGTTAAGTTAGTTTCGTAACTTTTTTTCACCGTCAGACACGGAAAGCGGGAACCTTTGCAGACCCAATTGCCGGCAGTCCCTTGGGGCTCTTTATACGGGGAGAGGGAGCTATTTACGCTTCTTGCATGCCTTGATGGTGACATAAATACGATATGTGGCACGCAGTCTGCTCCACTGTGCTCCACTGTGCTCATAAATGTAAACTTTTTCGGCTAGTTTCCCGTAATTATGCCATTTTTGCCTGTGCTTACCCAGCTCAGTGACTGAGGTGAAGGTAGCAAGCAGTGCAAGTGGTGCGCTGGGATGTGGTGTGCTGTGGTGTGGTGTGTTGGTTTTGGGACAGGTTATGATGAGCAGAGCAGGGCAGGTAGGGCAGAGTAGGGCACATTTCCATAGTGTTGCGTCGTGCGTTGCGAAATCAACAGACTGTGACATTTTCACGCAGCTTTTGCGTTTGAGTTGATTGCCAATTTAATCGGCGCACAATTTCCCGCAAGAGGGCGTCGAATAGGGGAGTGGGGAGAGCGTGTCGACGAGTGATGATTAGCAGTGGGGCGGGAAGGGGCGTGCCAACTACAATACGAGTACGCAATACGAGCTTTTGTCGGCCTCGAAGATATTTTTAACTGGTTTTTCTGACGCTTCTGATGAAAATATCCTCGGCTTATTGTTGTTGGTTTGTGTCATATGTGTGTGTGTCATGTGTGTGTGTGTGCACGCGTGTTGTCGGATATTTTATTTATTTTGTGCAGTGACTGACTCGCCTGGCCGTGGCATGTGCGCCCGTGTCCTGGCTCTGGATCAGGCTCCGTTTCTGGTCGCGGCACATAATCGAAACGTGCCTTGCATATGTTTGCTGCCCACTTTTTGTGTGTGTGAGTGTGTGTGTGCCTGCCTGAAAGGGCTCACACACGCGCGCAGCCATATTCACATTAATATGTATGTAACATGCATGTGTAAAAACGTCTGAAAGCATTGCAGGCGTTTTAAAACGCGCACAATGCGAATCGACGCTGTCAAAGTCGCGTGCAAAACCACTCAATGAACTTTTTGCGTGGCAAAAGTCGCCCCACACACACACATGTTTCTTGCTGTAATATTCCGCAAGTATCAAGTTTCATTTAGACTTTCTCACCTAGTCACCTTAACTGAAAACTGGAAAATTATTTAAAAATAAATTTAACCTTTACCGTTCGGAAACAAAGAAGGCAACAAACAAGTATGGTAGGATTGCATTGTGGTGCGAGCCAGAGCTCTCTGTCTCTGTTTCGAGCTAAATTTAGTCCTCCCTCTTTTGTTAATTTGACGAAAGCAGCAGCGCAGGTCAGGTGAGTGGGAGGATGGGGAGAGAGGGAGAGGGAAGATAACAGAACTGTGAAAACAAGCCAAACGAAACGAAACGAAGAAACAGCATTCACTTTTACTCTACTCAGAGTTCTCCTTTTGTTTATACCCTGTGCATAGCAGGAGACGGGTATGAGAGATGCTTTAAAGTTGATTTACGTCACGGCTTAAGCTAGTGCACTGCTTGCTTTAAGGCACTGTTGTTGAAAGTACTGCACGCTGCACAAAGAGCGCACTCAAAGCCAACAAAGGCAGCCGCGTCGAGTATGGCATCGCACACTGGAAATCAGATAACGTTAGAGCGCATATTTCATAAAATATTTCTGCTTGGCAAATTTAAATCCCCACTGCAGGGTATCTCCCAAGGCTATTAGTTTCCACTAGCGTTTTTTACTGGCTTTATCTCACCTGTGTGTGTGTCAGTGTATGTCGGTCTACTTGATTGTATGTGTGTGTGTGTATGTGTTAGTGTGTGTTGCTCGGCCCACGCAGAAGTCAGTTGTTAAATCGTTGGCGGCATTTCTGAGGTTTGCATTCGCCCCTCCCTCTGACTCTCTTCCACTCTCTTTTGTTGTTTTGGCTTTTTCTCTTCTTTGTGGCGCCCAGGTGGCTGTTCGCACTGCCATTTTGTGCCATGCCGACCAACACACAGGCACACACACGCGCGCACACTGGCACACAATCATTGCTCACATGTGTGTTTTTAGTTTTGGTGAGCGGTTTTTTGGTCTCATTCTTTTAGCTTGTTTTTTCCTTTCATTTTCGTTTTGCGCAATTTTACATGTGAGTATTTCTTTGTTTAGTTCCACCACACACACACACACACGCGATACACACACACACAGATACACACGCCGACAACAAATAGACTTTTAAATATTTTTGCACTAAATTTATCTGACGGTTCGGGGCGTTCGCACATTCGCATGGCCGGAGATGAGATTTATGAGAGAGAGACGTACAGAGTGGGGGAGAGTGAAAGAGAGAACACCTGCTGAGTGCTGCAGTGCTGCATGGCATGGAGGGGGGGAGCTGTGCAGCAAGCAGTGCAGTGCGAGCACCTTGGATGGACAGTGAATGACAGTGCCATGCACTGCTGCTGACAAAAGCTGTTTGCTCTGCAACATACATATGTACACTGCGCGCACAGTTTCATTTTCGCTTTGTTTTGTTGGCTCTTCGCTGACATATTACACGACTATATATACAAAATACTTGTATCACATCTGCATTAGCTGTGTGTCACTTTTGCTACTGCACTGGGGTCACGTTCGTCAAGCTGCTGTTGTCGTTGTTAGTTGCCCTTTAATTTCGCTCACGTCTGCGAAGAGGCTCAAAAATTGCGCTGCCAAATGTTATTTTTATCTGCCTCACAGCTGAACCTGAGATGAGTTCTGCTATATATAGAAATCCACGACATGCTTTGATGTTCTTTTATTAATTTCCAGGCGAAAAACCTTTGAAATTTCTCAAGGATTTGCGTGGATTATAATAAATGTCAAGGCGTTTCCATTGCTCTGAAAAGTATGCTACATTTTTTCCATATTTCAGAATATTTTTGATAGACTTTCCTGTCGTCTCGTTCATTTTGTGTTGTTACTCACTTTAGATTGCACTCAATTTATCACATTCTGCCCTCACACTCTTCGTAACTGTTCTTCTGTTCTTTAGCTGGCGACAACAATGAGAAAAAATACAGGGCAGCAGAGGCATTGCGATACAGACCGCTCTTGCTATATGAAAATTTATTTGCATTCCGATTCGAAATTCACAAAAATGTATTCAACTTTTCGCATATTTCACTAAAATAAACTAAACTTGAGCAATTGTAAGTTCTGTTACCAGTTTTTTCCCTCCTTCTTACCCTTCTTATTCTTCTCTGTTCGTTCTTTACGCTGGCCTGTGGAGAATTTATATGGAAAACTTTTACATTTTGCAAATCATTTTTAGCACCTGCGGCAGGCAGGTTAAAGTTCAGCTAAAGGCAAAAACTGCGAAACAGCGTGAAAAACTTTGCGAATTAGTCGAGTCGCGGCCAGATTTAATGCGCTCTATATATGCGTTGTATATATCATATTTATATATCGCTCAGCGGACATTACGTTCGAAACGAGTTAAGCCGCTAATGGTGCAATAATGCAACAGCAGAAAGAGCGCGAGACAGAGAGAGAGAGAGAGGGGGGCAAGTTGAGGTTGATCCTCTTGTCAGACGGAGATATTCATGGAGCAGGGTACAACAGCACGGGACACGACACCCCGATTACAGTTCAAGCGGCCATGGTGACCAACAACACATGTCCAGACTTGTTTCGGCTGCAGCTGCTGACCGCAAGCAAATGGTAAGATTTATGGCCAACTAATCGACATGGCCGCCAGCCCATAAATCTAGCCAAAGGTTCGAATGTCAAAGGGCAACTTGCCCCGCCAGCGCCCCAAGCAGCTGCCTCGCCCTGTCTATCAGTTTGTGTTGCCATCTTCTCTCACTCTGCCGCTTACACTGTCAGAGGTAAAAGCGAAAGCAAAAGTCAACAGAGGCGGAAACTAAATGCCAATTAAAGCTGTCCATGCGGCGCATACTTGATGGAAATTTAGGTAAGATTTACATGGTAAATATAGAGTGCAATACATGAATAGACTATATATGTGAATTCTAATCGAATTAATAAAATCATAAAATAAAGGGATATATAATATAGAAGTAATGAGAAAGATGAATCAATTGGTGGATAGATGTAATGGAAGTTAATAGAAATCTTATTCAAATACTTGTTGAGTATCTCTGGAAAGTGGATAAGTGTTTAAACATTTAAAACTGACGTAAACTTAAATCTTTTATTTAATATTTAAAGCACATTTTCGTATTTCCCTAGAAGCTACCATAAACACTCAGGAAATTTTAGCAAACTGCGCTAATTCTCTATGAACAAAGTACCATTTTGGTTGATATAAAGCTAAACTCTTGCTGTTCCCCCAAAACTAAATGCTTTTTAAAGCCAAAGTCGCTTGTGCCCATAGTTGCATAACGTTGCCGTCCACTTCATGCGCTTTTCTCCACACACTCATATGCACAACATATTTTCGAATACACAATTCGCGTGTCAACGCCGAACTGGTAATTTGCATATTGATGATGGGCGAGAAAAGGAAATCCCGAAAAATAAAAATAAAAAAAAAACACCAACTTAAGCTTATTAAAAACTTTCTGCTGCCGAACTATGCATATAAAAACACAAAAATTCCAGCACGTTCAACTAAAATGTTTTGCAAAAAAAAAATTTTTCTAAAAAAGCTTTGTAAGCTCTGGCAAATCTCAAGCAGATTTGCAAACAATTTGAGCAGAGTAAAAAAAAAGAAACAGAAAACAAAAGTGAAAACTCTGGAAACGTTATAAAAATGAGATGAAAAGTTGCATCAAACTCATTTGGTCAGTTTTAATGGATTGTTCAGTATGCAATTTGTACGCTTTTTAATTAAATGGGCCAAGAGAAAAGTTAGCACTCGCCCGTGGGCCACAAACTGCGCGCCAAAGAAAGCTTTTTCGGCAAGAAGTTTCAAGTGTTTAACGCCAGCTTTGCATAATTTTTGGCAGATGGGGAAGCGGGCAGTGCAGGGAAATGCGGGTGGAAAATGGAGCATTTAATGGCAAGACGACCCCTAATAACTTTTCAAAGGACTCACACATGAACCACACAAACACACACTAACACAGAGGGAGCTAACCACATCAGAGCAATGTTTGCTTTCAAATTAATTACAACTTGACTAGCATCGTCCCAAAGTCAGTCGTGGGCATCATTATCGACATTCGCATCCGCATCGGCATCGGCATCGACGTCTACGAAATGGCCGAAATCTGAGTTGTAATTACCTCTTGGCACCCGCAAACATATAATTAACTTAATGATAACGACAACCGGGGGCGACGCGAGGGTTCATCCTCCTCTTCTTACCTCTGCGCCTTATTCTCAACCACTCTCACTGTATATTCGGGCTTGTTTTTGCCTATGTGTGTGTGTGTCTATGTGTGTGTGTGTCTTAATGTCTTCCGGCGCGTGCGAAAATGGCCGCCATTGTGCCGTGTCACCTTTGTCCTACTCGCTGTGCTTGTTAACGGCATGTGTAATTGCCTTAAATGCGGCCGCCACTTGTGAATTTTTTAACTTTTCAATTAATTTGCTCGATTGCCAAACACCCGATGAAACGAAAGGTGCCAGAATGAAGGCACGACAGGGACTGGGGAAACCCGGGTAGATACTGCTCCTGCGGCTGCTGCTGGCCAAAACACGTTGCGAAATATAAAGTTTTTAATTTATTGAGCACAAGATCGTAAATTCTTTTAGCCAACCTTACCATCATGTGCACCTGCCACAGAGCGCATGGGCAAGATAGAATATCAGAGAAAGGCCAAAGCGCAAAAAGAGAGCGGCAGAAGGGGGAGCAATGGGAAGTACTTGTGAATTGTTCAAATGCCGAACAAGTCGAAAGGGTAGAAGGGAATTTGAATATAAATACAATCTGGCAAATTGTATACCCTGTAACAATTGATGACTTCTCAAATAGGGGCTTATACAATTCATGTAGCTATTGGTTACGCACTGCAAGATGTTGTTAAGAACAGCTATTTCGGCTTGTCTGACTGTCCTTTTGTCTGTATGTCAGCCTCTTAGCCCTACTGTCTCTCTGTCTGTCTATCTCGTCTCTCGATCTGTCTGTCTGTCTGGTTGTCTGTTTGTCTGCCTGTCTGTTGTCTGTTTGTTTGTCTTTAAATATCTATCTGTCTGTCTGTCAATCGTTCTGTCTATCTGTCTGTCTGTTTGTCTGTTTGTCTGTCTGTCTGTCTGTCTGTCTGTCTGTCTGTCTGTCTGTCTGTCTGTCTGTCTGTCTGTCTGTCTGTCTCGCTGTCTATCTGTGTGTATGCTTCTCAGTATGTCTAACTGTCTGTATGGCTGTCTGTTTATAAGTAAGTCTGGCTCTCTGTCTACCCCTCCCTCTGTCAGCGCCTTTCTGTCAGCTTATCTTTCCGTCCTCGTCATCTTTCTGTCTGTGATTCTATTATTTAATACTTTTCTATTATCATCTGTATCTGTATCTGTCCATATGTTTTCGTATATTATTGCCCTTATGTCTATGCATGTTTCATAAACATTATGCCTTCTTTACGACAATCAACATACATGTAAGATGGTATACTTTGATGCAAGTTGACAGCCCCACCAATAGAGGACGGTTGGCATCCCTGCGAACCGAAGAGTGTTGCCAGAAGAGAGTAGCGAAAGGAAGTCGTAGTCGGTCGTCTCGCGCATAAAGTTGACAGTTGAACAAACCGTTTTTAAGTTGTAAAAGTTGCCAAACATTAAGTTGTAAAGAACACTGAAGTTTTAACGCCATTATTTTGTAATTAATTAACCTAACTGAATTGACTTGAACCATTATAATAAACTCACTTTAATAATAACCTTACATACATACATCCGATGATCTGACCATCTATCTGTTTATCTGTCTAACTAATTTTTTAACTGTCTGTCTGTAATTCCATCTAACTTCAATCGGTCTGTCCTTCTCTCTTCAGTCTAATATTAATTTCCCACTACAACCTAATGCAGAGTATGCATTATTAATATACCTATTTTAAATAAAGTGTGTTCATTAGTCGAAAGGACTCACTTTTGCATAACTCCGGTGCCTGCCGACGCCTCTCTTTCAAGTTTTCAACTCAACTGGTTAACTGTAAATCAAAAGCGGATATTCGTTCGTGCTGTTCGTGACAGTTGCAAGTTGGGCCCTCCTTGGGCCTTGACGTGGTCATAACGCGAACATAATTAGGTAAGAACCAAAGAAATATGTCACAAACACAACACGGACAAGGCGCAGGCAAGACGAGGCGGGGCAAGCAGTGAGTGAAAAGCTCGTTACAAATTAATTGGTCGCAACTTGCATTTCGGCATTCCGAGCCGGATTGAACGCGTACGCATATAACTGACAGGCAGTGTACGCAGAGGCAATTAACCTAATGATGAAAGAGGTTGCCCATGGCGACCAGGCAACATTTTCATCATTAGCCGCAAAAATGTTGCACTCACATTCTGCGGTTTGTACTCCCCTCTCCATCTCCCTCTCCCTCCACCTCTCTGTCTCTGTTTGCCTGTTTGTTTTCGTATCCGACTTAATGATAAATATGCCTAATTTTCGGCCTCGTCAGGCTTCTCCAGAGAGAGATATAAGCGAATAAATATGCGAATCTAAGTGGGAGTATCTGCCATGCACATACACATTGTATGTCCCCAAACGGAGCTGACCAGGAGACAGTTTTCGTAACGTTGTAATTGCATATTTAAGCACAAGCAGAGCCACAGCGACAGAGCAGAACGTGGAGACACAGACGAATGTGGTTGGCTCTGACGACTCATTACAATTACACAAATCTCCAGCTGAGCGTCTTTTGATGTTCTTATCTCAGATTCAAATGCAGGTCCTGCACTGCAAGAAAACTCTGAAAATAAAAAACACTGGCCACTAGATCGTAGCTGGTGAAATAAGTACTAACTAAGGGACTACCCCTACTTACTCTACACACCCTAAGCAATGTATTTTATCATTTCGTTTTTTGTATGAAATGTCCACAAATAGGGTCAATCGCCGCCACATCGTTTACCAGTAAGTAGAGAATTTGGTACCCATGATTGGAGTACTTATGTAGCTACTAGGATTGACTACCCCGGATTTGACTACTTCTGTAGGTACCCGTGAATAAGCTAGAGCAAGAAGTACCTACAATAAGAGTACTTTTGAAGGTACCCCTGAATGGGTAGGTGAAAAGAGTACCCACGACTAGAGTAGTTATCTATATACCCATGAATAGGTTGGTGGAAAGAGTACCCATATATTAAATGCATTAAATTTACTACTTATATTTTGAATGTTTTGTTTATTTAATTTTAAAATTCAGTAAGAAATTGTTCCCTGCCAAGAGGTGGCGCTATCAGATGAGCTGTGTGCTGTTCTGATATCGTTGATACTTAGTGGTTCTGCGTTCGCTTACCCTAGGGTGACTAGAGTAACTACCCATGTATTGAGTAGTCAGGTAGGTTGTTTAAATATTGCTAAGCTTACACGAGAAAGCGACGAAAAGTAGGCGTTAAGATTCGATTGACCATTAATGGTTCGGTGTTCGCTTACTAAAGGGTGAATACGGTAAATACCCATGCAGTAGTTTAAGTATGGATTATTGACAGCCCTAGAACGACTTGGCACTTATAACTTTAACATACATTAAAAGTATACACTGCAAATCTAGTATATATTAATTAAATATATTAAATAAGCCACGCTTATTATTAATTATATATATATATATTCATTATTCAGTAATGAAGTGTAATAATGCTTGGAATAATAATACGGAATTCGCAGATGATCCTTTGCTTTCATCCGACTTAGACATAGAGTGTGGAAACATAAATGCCAGTACGTAACTAGACTGTAAATAAGTATAACGAGAGCAACAGTCGCGCAAAACGCGACAGTGGGATTCCCTTCGACCTATGTTCCCGTATAGTTTAATTTGTTAAATTCATACACATATGCATATGCACATGCTTTGAAATTAATCCCGACAGATGGCGCTCGCGCTTCGCCCTCCCCGCCTACATTGTTAACTGACAGAAGCACTTGGTTTTATGCTCATACTTTCTTAAATAACTTCTGTGATTATTTTCTGATCGGATTGTAATTTGGAGACTACGTAGATATTTTATTCAGCTTAGTATATGTTGAAGTCAGAAAGTTGTATCTTTTATACAGCGCTTACAAATTGAGTTCAAAAATTTAATTATTGATTTGTGGGGGCGGTGGGCGTGGCACCTAACATTTGTAATAAACTTGATCTGCGCCGAGTACATAGGAACCTTCATTCCAAATTTGGTGTCTCTAGCATGTATAATAGCTGAGATCTGTGTGTTCATCTGGTCAGACGGACATCCGGACATCCGGACAGACAGACGGACCTAGCTCAATCGACTCGGCTAGTGATCCTGAGCAAAAATATATATACTTTGTGGGGTCTGCCACGCGTCCTTCTGCCTGTTACATACATTTGCACAAAGTTAGTATACCCTTTTTTGACCATTTTCAATGGTCGAAGGGTATAAAAATATAAAATCCATGGCCTAAAAAAAAATAGTTTGAAATGCACGTAATTATAGATTCCTATAGATCGATCCGGATAGACCTTGATTTGTGACAATAACGATTCGGTTTCAGGGCAACATATTTGGTAAACAAGATACGGAAAATAAATACAATACAAAAAGTTATTTACAAATAATTGTTTTCGTTTAATTGTAATCGATTGCTTTGGGACCGTATTCGCATAGTGGTGTAAATTATTTGTTAATGTAGAATTTTCATTATCCAGAAAATAAATTTATATCGATCGTGTTCACAATACATTTTGTAGGCCTTGACTTGATTCAAATTTTAGTGACACTGAACTGTTTCGTAATTATCAATGTTGCAATGGCAGCGTCCACCCATTGCACCCACAATTGCTGAGGCCTCGGTGAGGAAGTTCTCAAGATTTTCCGGAGTTCTAAAGACGTCCTTGGATATGTTTAGTTTTTTATTTTTCCATATCGACCAGCGACTCATGCTTTTGATGACCTCGGCACAGAAGCTGCACTTGCGATTCTGAAGCCTCTCCAGCATCTCGTTGACGTACCTGCGGTGCCGTTCTAGAAAACAAATTGAATACGGATATCAATTACACGGTACAGAATAATCGACGTGCATGTGATGCACTCTAAACCTACTTTCTTCCCTGGTTATCCTATGATTTTTGACGTTTCCCACATCCATCGATTTATCGTAATTGGCAATAATGGCGTACATGCGCATATCCATATCCTTGGAGCGCTGCATGTAATCCTCACAGTGCGGCTTGCAGGTGCTCTTGTAGTCTGGTCCAGTGAAAGGCACCTGCGTCGCATATTTGGTGTTAGCAAAGTTCTGGCGATGCGACTTGAGATCGTCCTGACGTTGGTTCATGGCGTACGAGACCAGTCCATTGTGGAAGCGATAGTTGATGCTGAGCAAGAGCTTCTCCACGCGCGACAGACAGCTGCAAACACAATCAAATAAAGGATATATGCTATGAGGATACACACACACAGGTATATAGGTTATAATAGTTACTGTGTATTGCGCAGCGAGTAGACGCCCGGTATGGAGAAGGTGCGCAGCAAATGATGCAGCTTGAAAGCAATACACTGGAGTAGATCTTCCGCAGCGCAATTCTGCATATTCTGCAGGGCGTATACATCGTGCACCGTACGCCGTATCCACCAGCCACGCCACAGTGCCTGAATCTTAGTGGCCGACTTGTTATACATGTTCAACAGACGCTCCTGCAGCATATCCTCCAACAAGTAAACAAACTTGCGGCGTGTATTGAATCCGCGCCACCAGCGTTGTATGGTTATTGCCGCCTTCCATCTGCGGATGTCTCGCAGACGGCTCAGGTAGCTGCGCCAATGACACTGTATGGTGCGAGCGGCAAGGAACTGCACATAGTCTAGTACCAGCAATGGGGTGCTAAAAGAAGCGGGAAAGAAGAGGGCATTATAATCTGTAGCAACAATAGAAAGTGATTATTACCGTTCTATTTTATCCTCCATAGGCTGCGTCATATTTGGATAGAGAAACGTCATGGTGCTTTCGCTGTTTGTAAATGAGATATAGTTATTTAATTAGGCTTCTAAGTCCAAGTTCTGGGAAAAGTGAAAAGAAACTTACGAATTACAAAGGATGCGACTGCTGCGTGTAACAAACATCTTGGAATCCTGGAAAGGCATCGCTACGATCTACAATATGTAATGTATAAGTATGTATGTAACTGTATAGAATATATTTATGTATGTATTTTATAAATGTATATGTAGTTTTATAACTAGTAGTTGCTTTAATACTAACTATGCATTCTGCTCTGATGTTTCAGTGTGTCTCGATTCGATTTAGTAGCCTACTAGGCTGCAAAGATGATGAACTCATCCCGTGGTGATTTATGCACAGTCTATTATTATTATTTCGACATAAATCTCTCTTCCTCTTCCTCTTCCTCTCCCTCTCACTCTCCTCCTCTTGCTTTTTCTCTCTGGGAGACATATTTTATTGTGGTGTATCAACATGTTTCGCGCTTATCGCATCGCTGCGAAATTTACGAGCGAATCTTTCTGGTTACAGGAATGATGGCGCCTGCGGGCAGGCTACATAAAACATGGCTCTACCGCCAGGGCTGCATCTAATTGAATCGTGTGTCACATCTCGATTCTAGCCAGGTAATCGATAAGTCCAGCAAGCAGTTGAGCTACGGCTGAGCTGCCTTTGACACGCATTTGCGACTCTAATTCAGGATAATGTTGATAAATGGCAAAGCGGCAAGCTGCACTTGGGTCAAAGGTCAAGCTGCGGCAGGTGTGCGCTTGTCAGTGTGCTAGTGTTAGTGTGATGTTAGTGGCCGTTGGCCATAAATTTTGCAATATTTGTCGGGCTAAAAATGCCATTAGGTCGAGCGAAAATCAATACGTTTATAGTACATACATACATATGTATGGTATATAGACCTCCTTTCCCCCCCCTCCAGCACATTGTCACCCGAAGCTCGTTTCGCTGCTTTTCGGCTCTACCTTCCCCTCACCCCCCTCCCCTCCCATCTTGTTTTCATGTGCACCCACCCGGCCACGCTCATTATGCGCCACAAACGAACCACACACAAACAACGGAAATGAGTCGGAAATTCTCATTTATGGCGCCCTTGACGCCATTCGCTATTTCCAGTATCCTATCTATTGCCTGGCTGCCTGCCTGCCAGCCAGCTGACAAGTTGCCACTGTCCCTGTCCCTGTCCCTTTCTCTTTCCGTGTCCCCCTTGCTATGCCCCGTGAGCAACCTACTCCAGTTACTGTGGCTGATGCCGATTCTGATTGCTGCAGCCATGAGATTTATGTGTGTTCTCATGATATTGACGCTGATGATGCGGCTGCCCATTGTCAGCCTAGTGACCCACAAACTGCTAACTGGAATTCTGAATATGCCCACGGCGCACAAATTGCATCACAGGCGTGCAAAATTGCAGCGCGGATTTCAATGATTTTCAGTGGCTCTAAAGTTAAGCATTCAAAATTACATTGCAAGTTTCACTAAAATCAGAAAACCCTTTCAAAAATGTGGGAAATACAAAACAGATTGCAGTAACAATATAGAAGACACGTCAATAAATAACTATAAATAACTTCATACTCAAAGAAAGCTTATAAAAATTTAAATTTAATTAAAGCAAAGCTGTTCTAAAAAGTAAAAATCAAACTGCGAATCAAAGGGGATTCAAGATAGGGGTTTTCGCTACATTTTCCCGCACAACTCATCAGTATTTTTTTCATTTCGATTTTCCATTTAGCCTCTCAACCGTTACGTGGGTACATTCCAAGGTCGTTCGCCCACGCTCCTAACCAGCAACAACCGGGTAAACTTCTGGGCCATCTATCTGCATTTATGGCCACGTCCTTAGGCATCCCGCCCTGCTCCGTAGCATCCCCTTCTCTGGACACGGGGGCAAAGTGTTTGCGGTTTCGCCTGCATAGTTCGACAACGTTCACATTGTGCCCCTGCTATAATGTCTGTAAATTAGTTTTTACACCTGACTGACTGGGTGGGAAAGAGATGGAAAAAGAGTAAGAGACAGAGATAAAGAGAGGGAGATGGAGAGAGATAGTGACGGAGCGACGTGTTTGACCCACGATGCGTAAACTTTATCTAAGCGACGCTTGATTTTAGTTTTAATTAAATGAAAGCTCTGCGGCAATCGTAATTCAATCGGAATTGCATCGGGGCTAGACGTAAGACTTTTTATATACATACATATGAAAATACATATATACTTTTTATACATTTGCTATATTCTGCACGTAAGCAACAATGTTGTTGCCGCGTTGTGTAAATATTGCAAGGCGTTTGGGTTCGCCTCACATTTTATGGCAGTTTAGAGGAAGAGCCCGAACAGCGACCGTTCCTAAATCTAATTTGAAAAGTACTAACCCGTAACGTAGCAATGGCCATATATCAAAAGCGAGTAACCCACACCCACACACACACACACACAGAGAGAGAGAGAGAGACTCACTCACACAACCAGAGATTTCTACGAATTGACGAGCGCGTCCAAGCGATGCCCCAAAAATGTTGGCTATAAAATTTGTCTGGGCAGATGTTTACCTGAAGCAGGAAGCTGGAACCAAGCAGATCACGACAGGTGTGTTGCTTGCATGTGTCTGTGTGTGTGTGTTGTTCCAGCCATGTGAACAAAGTCAGGGCGACAGCTAACTGAGGCACCTGTCCTCACAATTTGTCGCCGAATGCGCTTTTTGATTAATGCACTTGGAGCAACAAAATGAAAAACACTGAATAAATTGATGAAGCCAGGAATAAATGGAATCCCGAGTCGAGTTTTCCCTTTTCCCATTTGAAGGGAAAGCTATCTAGTGTGCGTAGACTCTGTCATCACATTTCACTCAGATATCAAACTTGAAAGAGCTTTAGACCACTATGTAATTTTATAGTTGTAATTTTGTAATACATTAAAAAAACAAAAAATATTTCAGTACAGATTTGTACATGTTTTGTATAAAACTTTAAATAAATAAATACTTTATTATAAAATACTTTCACCTCTTCGAAGGCATTGACACAATGGAGAATATCATTGTTGGCGATAAGGTAATCATCACTCGAACAGATGGACGCATCCATAACGCCGTGGTCGATGCCAAGCATGAGGACATACAATCGGTAACCGTGATCTGGACTGAGGCCAACAAATTGATGGGCAAAGAGATACCCTGGAACTATATTCAAGCTCTCAATCCGAAATTGAGCTGCGACTTCAAATTGCGCAAAGACAAGATCAAGTTCATCGACAAACAAGAAGAGAAAGAGAACGACGAGTCCGTTGCGTGCACTGAACTAAGTGAAAGTTGAGGTGTCCCTATCGACTATGAACTCTTTGGAATTAAGTCAAAATCTTTATAACTGTTTTATGTATTTATACGACGACACAAATGCCAAGACAATTCGATTGTGAGTATACTATTATTAATAATAATTGTTTATAAAATAAATAAATAAATGATAATACATAAACAGCATTAATAATAAATATAAAACAGTGTTCATACAACACAGTTTATAATAATAAATAAAATGCAAAAAACGAAAGTTTCTCGTACTAGTACAGCAGCCCCACCCCTTTGGCAAGTTTCTGTGGTTATAACCTTTGTACATTGCATCGCTCAAGTTTCACTTCAAATCGCCCAGGTAAATAAAAACCGTTCTTTCTCTCTCCCTTTTGGTGTCTCGGATACAAATTTATGAGCGACCAAAGTGTAATCAAGACTCGGAAACAGCGCAAAAAGTACAGAAAGAAAACGTTGTGGATTTGTTAACTTGGTTAACTGGCGAAATTCCCTAGCATCATGTGTAAGCAGAAAAAGTTGTGAACAAAACTTTCTACTGCAATAAACCGAAGCGGGTGGGTGAAACTCAACTAAATACATAAGAAAGTTAGTCACAGTACACCGAAGATGAAACACTCTCAAAACCTTATGGCAAGTTAAGTTTTGCAGTATATCAAATGACAACTGATATAATATTAAAGTAAGCATTTGCAGTTGAACTACCATCTCTTTTTTGTTTCCTAATAGACACAAAGGAATCCCACATTACATCGAAGATGAGCTGATAGAGATTAACTTCCCGTCGAATTGAGGTGAAACTTAATTTGATAAGTGAACTTTTTCTTTGTCCAGTAAACCGATCCCATCAACAGGTATGCCCGATGCTGCCACAAGCGACTGGGAAGATGCCACTTAGTCCGCTCAAGTTGCAAGATGCGCTTCTCGCCGTCAACGATGCAAAGGTTGTGGTATATCTTAAAGTTCAGAGGCGAACTACGTACCTGTAAACCGAAGTACATCAGATCGTCCACCAGCTAACTGCAGCCACACAGCATCTCCATCACAAAACGTCAAACATATATTGACGCCTCTGATCGATGCACCATGCAGATGCGATGCTATAGAGTAGAGAATGCTATATCAATATATATCTTTGATCCATTTATATAACTGATTAATCATTTAAGTAGGACTAATATAGTTGTATCGCATGCAATAGCTGTGTGCTAGTTTTGCTTTGTTAGTTGTTTTGCATCCGTAGTTTGTAAAGTTTATAATCAAGTGCCGAGAGAAACCTAGTGCATTTATCTACAAACAGTTGCAGCCATTTTTAATATAAAAATTAAGAATCAGCATTCTGCTTGTAAAACAATTATATTCACCAAAAACTGATCTAGTTTACTTACCTTGTGTAGGCTATTTTAAAAATCATCTTATTGCATTACAATTACAATTTAGCTATTCACAATACACAACCAGAATTGTTCTTTATCGATGAATTTCCAATCATCGCAAACAAAAATAAGAGCATCGATACAGAAAATAGTGTTGGCTAATTAACATTTTTTTCGCAGAGTAATTTATTTAATATAATTATACATATTGTTTACGTAATAAGATTTTAATGTTGTATTAACAACTTGACATAATCCATAAACATCCATTAATATAGTTTTTTTTATACACAGCTGATTAGTTATTATTTCCATGAGATCTACTATATATGTATTTTCATAGTATACGAGTTTATTTTTTTAACAATTGAGTTCGTTTAACACAACATAACATATTAATAATATTATCAACAGCTCCAAGACTTCAAGTGCCTGGTAAAGCAAATCCTTGGTGGTCACGTGGCCCGGTCTCAATAACTCCTGCTCGTAACCCACATAAATGCACGAGTTGCTTCCATGAAACTTGACATATCCGTTGCTCCCGTTCATTATCTTCAGAGTGTTCGATGTACCATTTATCTCAACAACACTGGAGTTGTCTTCGACCGGCAAATTAGGAACGGAGTTTTGTTCAATATCAATTGACTGCATTTCGTTGCCTTACTTTTGCAATTGTTAAAAGCTGTCACTTCAGAATGTTTTCGATATGTTTGCACTGCAATTCGATATCTCGATTCCATTTTTATTTTTTGTTACGCTGTTTACAGTGTGTCAAAGTTCTGAGCTGGCGGAACGTTGAGATGGAACGAAAACTCTAAATTAAATTAATTTTGAAACTTTGGAAACGCATTAACTGCAACGTATTAATAAATTGCGCATAACTTGAAGTGCTTACAAAATATTTAGCAAGCACTGCACTTGCTTTCAAAATCCTCTTAAACTTCCAAAGTGTCATCCACGATGATGCCCATGATGGTGATGATGATGAGGATAACGATGATGGCTCCAGACCGCAAGCTGCTGTAGACAATTTCCTGCTTTTCCACTCTTTGCTGTTGCATCCGAATGGTGAAATTTTCCCCAGATGCCGAAAATTGCAACTAATTTCATGCGAAGCGAAAGCCAAATCAGTTGTGCTCGAAACTTTCTGTAACTTGACGTTGCGCACACTTGCATACACACGCGCTGTCACACTCTGACTCTCTCAAACACACACACACACAAATCTAATTTCAAAAACTTTAAAATTAGTTAAGTTACGCTCAGCAGATACCAATAAAACTGCCCCAAATGTGAACAAACAAATTTATCTACTTATGGGTAGAGAGAGTCTGTTCTCTCGCATTTAGATATATTTGGTTGTGTTGGGTTTCGGTTTCGGTTTGAGTTAAGTTCAGCCGGGTTTGGTTGAGTATAATTCTATCAAGTTTGGTTGGTTTTCACGCTTTGATGTGGCCTCGGCAATGCGGCATATCCAAGTTCTTGGATAAACTTGATCAAACTTTCAATCAAATTAGCAAACATATTGTCGTTGTCTCGAATGCCATGCAGAAAATTTACTTACGAGCCCCACATGGCCAAATAGATGTTAATTATTTTTTAAGGAAAATCCTCTTAACCGATCTTATCTCTTTAAAACACTTTTCATTTTCTGGGTTACTCGAAAGTAACAAGTGAAAGTACATTTCACCAATTTTACGCAGCACAAAAAGCCAAAGGAGCAAAGGACAATTTGTGTCTTTTTATTTTGTGTTTTCTTTTCTCTTTTCTTCTGTTTGGTTTGGAATGTGCATGAAAAGGAAAAGCGCACTCAAAAAATCAACTAAACACAACAGCAGCACGAAGCTTTAGCTTTCCCAGCACAAATTGTTGTTATTTTTTGGCTCTTTACATCATCACCCCTTAACCTTTCCATGGCACGCACATCTCTCCGCCTCTAGCTGGTTTTCGGATGGTTTTAGTCAAGCAGAGCACTGCAGTGGCAAGGAATTTAAAAGGCAGACTCGGGTTGGGTTGACGCAGGGGCAATGCGGCACTGTACGGCAACTCGAAGCAAAACACTTAAGTTTTAACCCAAATTGTTGCCAACAAAGCGGTTTGTCTAACATTCTTTTGAGAAAATTTTACGAAAAAGTGTTTGCTACCAACAAGACGCTCGTTCGCACACACACACATTCTACCCCACTGTAGCACACACATAAAAGCTGTGAGCTGCTCCCAAAAAGCAAACATGACCTCTCACTGAAACTCTGAGAGCCGACCAGATAACAATAAGCGCAGCAGAGTATCAGAAAAGTAGTTTTCTGGTTGTAAAAAGGGTCCTCGTTTATCGGGCGAAATGCGAAGCAGTGGAAACAAAGCAGAGCTAACAAGATAAGAGTACTTATTGAAATTATAAGCACTAAAGCGATTTTGAGATAAATTGCACTGTTTGAAATATGCTTTTAATTGACAAATAAATAATTAGGTTTATTACTAAAACTGCTGCGCACTGCTTATTACATCTATCGATGTTCGCGTTCCTTTAAAGTATCGATTCTAATGCCACGTTAGTAAAAAATTATTTGATGTTATGTTAACATTCCCATTTGAGCAAACAATAAGTAAATAGGTACATATATACATAAATAAATGTGTATACACTGCATATACCAACTCAAGTTTTAAAAAATAATTTAAAATTAAATTGTAGCCCGCCCCTGATCAAGTTCGCATTGCGCGGAAAGCGAAAAACAGCTGAAGTGCACTCAGAAAGCGCGCAGAGAGCGCAGTAGTAGAAGTAGAACTTTTGCAGTAGCCGAAAAATGCAATTGTAATGAATTACTTTGGGCAAATGAGCACTTGCAGTGGGTGGAAGAACTCAAACTAAAACTTTCAACAGCTTTAAGTTGTTGGCGGCAAATTGAAAAGCGGCCGAGTGAATTATCTATCCAACCGCTCACAAGTGGAGTCAGCGAACTCGGCTGCTGATAAACGATTCTCTAATATTGCAATCTGGAATTACACAACAAGGGGAAATAGAATAAAAACTGCAACTACTAATGTTGTGGGCGGTACACAGCGGCTGGTGCAATGGGATATAGTTACAGTGGTTGCGCCTCCGTCTGCCTGCCAGCGACATGTTGACCTTAAAAACTTGACGTGTTCAAATGTTGCAAAACAACTCAAGGGCTTTCGACTTGAGCACTTTTTCTGTTTGGCGCCCTTCCCTCACTCACTCCCAGCCTCAGTGTGTCTAACTCTATCGCACACACACACACACACACAAAGCATGCCATGCACCCTCTGTCTCTGTTTGGCGCACATGAAGTGCCGCACTTGAAATATTCTTTTTTGCCTTCTGGCAATGCGAGAAGGGAGAAGAGAGAACCTACACATGTGTGTGTGTCTCTCTGTGTGTGTGTGTGTTTGTGGGGTAGGTGTGGAAAATGTGTTTTGACAAGTGTCACTTATGCGTAGCTTCTATGAAATATGCAAACCTGGCAACCCTACTCCCTCTCCCCCTGCCCCACTTCTCATCTTCATCTCCTCGTCTGCCACTCAACCAAGATTGAGGCTTGTTGTTGAAATTGCAATTGAGCAGACTGCATTGGCATGAGCTGAGTCTATGAATCAATGGGGATATCGATGGGGTATCGAGAGTGTGAGAGCAGAAGAACATGCAAAATGAAAGAGGATGTAATTAATTTGCAATAAGCTGAAGCGCTAAAAAAATAGGTGTCTGTGTGACAATTCCGGCAAAAGGAAGAGCATGAAAAGCAGTTGTATCAAAGAGAATGTCAAAGAGAATTATGGAGAATGGTAAAGTGAAATATTGAATGAAAAAAAAAACTGTGAGAATATCAATTGAAATGCTTTTGCCATGAAAGCAGAAGATGAGTTTAGATAAAAACCATGTGAAGAGCTATCCATGAAAGAATAATCAAAGAACAATGATTATTCAATGGTTCTCTTTGGGGTACATTGGACACACATATGTATGCATACATACTCCATTGCCGTAGAATATACAACTTGCAAATCAATTAATGGCCCTTTGATATCGTTTCCTTTGCGTCGCTCTCTCTCTCTCTCTCTCTCTCTCTCTCTGTGAAATTACATTGCTTAATTCTTGTAAGCAGCTCCCTGGATAGCGGCTCTGGGCAGGAGGGGCAGGAGAGCAGAGATAACGTCAGGTCGCCATTTAATATGCGAACCTTTTGCGTGCTTAAAATTCTCAAATAGACACAAAAGCCATTGACCCCTGGGATTCGTTATAAATATTAAACCAACGCCGCCTCAAATGGGCCCCAAGTGCAGCAGCATATTAAATCTACTTATTTTATAGAAATTTAAGACCAGTCCGAATTTCGCGCAAATCCCTCAGGTGTTGAGGGTGGTGATGGTGGCTGACTCGGGTTGAATTGCCTCCCATTACAATACGCGGCGTATACGTAATGCGCTATTAATATTTAAGCCACGTTAAATAGTTATCAGCTGTGCCTTTAAGCATTTCCGCATCACACTTTAAGTGAAACAATTCCAACCGCACAGACGCGCTTAATTAGCATAGATGGAAATATTTATTCCCTAAAATCGAATAATATAAATTTCAAACTTGCAATAGAAATTGTGAATTCGAAACTAATTTTACTCAATTTGTTATTGGTTTGTGCCTTCATTGAATGGAACTGGCAAATTTCCCAAGAACAAACCGTAACGAACGAGGTTGGCTCCCCTAACCACAATCTCTTCTCTCTCTCTCTTCCTTTCTCTCTCTGTCTCTCTGATTTCGTAGTTTCTATTTGCATAATAACACCTTCTGTGCAATCGTACTTGTTGTTGTTGCTGTCCTCGTTGCAAGTCGAATGCAATTTGCCGCATAGTTTTCCGAGCTTTTCACACCTTTCACACACCTGCGTCAATTTGGGTCAAATGCGTAAGAATTACGGCTCCTAAGCTGGCCACTTGACTTGGCTTGGCTTTATTTTAATGCCACTCCGCTTCCCCTGGTTGTACTGTGGATTCTTTTTTTGTTGTGCGCCAACAGCAAATTGCAAATCAAAGGGTCCAAATTGAGAGCAGGCCTGAAACGCTTAAAAGCAATTACGAATTCCGGCTGTCATTTTGCTGGCGAACCGGAAGTCATTATCATGGCAAACAAAGCGTAACAGAGACAGTATCCACAGGGCCCGACCACAGTTACAGCTACAACGACAACGACAACAGCAGCACCAATAACAACAAGAACAACAACAACTAACACACCATTACATACATTTTGCGCCTTTGCGACAACTTGGGCTGGCTCTGGCTACGGCTACGGCTGAGGCTCCTGGCAGGTCCGGCTTCGACTACGAGTTTGCCCTCATTATCAAGTTAATTATATGTGTGTGTGTGTGTGTCGGTGAGAGAGAGAGGGAGATGTGTGTGTGTGTGCGTGTAACCAAAGGTAATTACAACTACGCTTCCATTGTTGGTGCAGCTTCGGTTGGTTGTCAATGATGTTCCCCATTGCTGTTTCCCACACCTCTTCCCCCTCTCCCCTGTCCTTCCCTACGATACCTCTGCTATTTTGCTACCTTTGGCAGCCCATCGAGTTTTACACCTTCGCCTCATTGTAATTAATTCGCAAGGCGACTGCCCTAATGATGTGGTCTGGTCTATTTACGGTGATGAATATCTCAGGCAGAGCGCACACACGCCACGCCTTCGTGACGCCCATTAGATTAAGCACAAGGCATTTGCGATTTTCCCTCAATATCTCTGTGTGTGTGTGTGTGGGTATAAAAATCTACACATGTGTGTGTGCCTTATTATTTGCCTTTTGCATCTTAAAGTAGGAGCAATTCAAAGGTGTATTAAATAATGATTTATGCTTTCTCAACCGCAACTTAACCACTCAAGTAAGACAAGTGGAAAGTGGGTTTCAACAGCTTGTCTTTGGTAATCACTCGTTGGAGATGTTCCTTAGTGCTCTAGGTAGCCATCACAGAAGAATGAACTGTTAAAACTTTAATAAACTCATATTTGTAAGTATTTTCAGTGAGTTCAGATTCATATTTCATTAGAAATTTATCAAATTAATATGTTATGCCAATTTAAACTGTTTTTTCTTTAAATGCTGATTAACAAAGTATTTATCTATCCTTCTACTTAATCTCTTTCTTTCATTATTATTTTTTTAGCCTGTTCTCGTTTCACACACCATCATTCATTATCAAAGACCCAACTCAATGTTTATTCAGGAAGTTAAGGAGGAGGGTGCTAAGGTGAGACTACTAAGAAGGCACTGCCAAGGGGCAACGACTGAGAAGAGACTCTTATGGGAAGAACGCCTTCCTCGAAGCGTCTTCTTAGTAGCCTCTATATGGTTGCCTTTTCTTTTGTTTTTTTTTTTGGCTCCTGATTTTTTTGTTGCCTGTCCTTATTTAGGTCTGCTTCGGTCTTTTTCCATATTCTTGTTCGCTTTTTTGTGCGCTCTTTATTTTTTTTAATTCCAAAATATACAGCAGCAAAATCGAGCTGAATGGGCCTGTGCAAAACGCTGCCAGCGATTTGGGCGATTTGGGTTTAATTTTTTCTTTTTTTTTCCTCCTCCTTACTTTCTCTCTCTCTTTCTTTCTGGCAGTGCTGTGTGCAGTGTTCTCTGGGTTTGTTGTGCTCGTTCAAGCGCCTAAATGGTAATTAAAAATTGTTGCATTGCCGCTCGAATGCGTTTGATATTTATGTAGTTTGGCGCTTTTGTAATTTGCCTCTGTTTTTCCATCTCTTTTTTTCTTTTCTCCGTTATCTTGTCTTCTCTTTTCGCTGTTCCTACTTGCATCTACGGAGAATTTAAAGTCAAGAGCTGAAGGGCAAAGTGCTTAGGTTTAGGTTCTTTTTTTTATTTTTCTCTCTGAATTTAATTGAGTAAAAGGACTGAAGTTAGCAACTACACGCAGTGAGGAAAATCACAAAAAAGGGAGGAATTTCCGACATTGGATTTAAGGCTGAAAAGTCAAGTGGGAGTTTCTCATTTCAAGCACAGTTGAAAGTGCTTAAAAAACTTTAATGAGGTACTCAAAAAGGGCAAAGCAAACCGAAGTTTAGTCGACTATTGAAATCGAATATAAATTCGTATTTGAATTTCTTTTTTTTAATAACTTCTCATTATGACATTTATAAGAAAAGAAACTAAAAAATCTTTTGGATTTTTAATAATTTGCTTTTCATGCAATTGTTGAGATTGTTAATTGTTCCTAAAAGATATGTATATAAAATATGTAATACTTTCACTGAATAAAATATAATAGAATATACATATGTATGTAGATAATGTCCATAAATAAAATAATACTTCTTATCCAACACTTATTTTTGCAGCTCTGTTAACGTACCAAGCAATGTATGTTAAAACTTAATCACTGTTAATATCGATAATGCATTTTATCGACTCACCGCCACCCAAAAAACGATAGTGACTATAGCTTTAACAAGCACGTTCCAAGTTTCAATTTGTTATATACATACATTAAGTCCAGCTTGAGATTCAATTGCGATCGTATTCACCAGTTCTGAATGTTCAACTCGTAATTTGCATGAACCCTTGCGAATCGCTCACTTTATTTTCAATTTGGAGACAGCGAGCAAAATCGTATCACGTAGCAATCGATGTTTCCGATGCTGTCTCTCTGTCTCCTTCTTCGTCTCTGTTATCGACTGTTATATTTTTTTGTCACTCGACATTTTCTCTCTCTCCCTTCTGGCCAAGCAAATTGCCAAAATCGAATGCAATGCCAAATAAATTTTGATTTGACAGCAATATTCGGAGAGAAAATGGTAACTTTTTGTGTGGCGTCAGCACGTTTCTGTGTCGCAAGGTGGCAAGGGAGACAGTGACCTCTCTTCCTCACTCCATGTCTATGTGTGTCTGTGTATGTATGTGGCACAAAGCTGTGCCAGATGACAGAGTTGCGTCCCAGTCGCGTTGCTGTGGCTCGTGCTAAGTGTTGAGGCCAGCAGAAGCTAACACAAACCAAAAGAGTCCGCAATCCGCCGCAGTTGCAGAGCTTGCATCGCCAATAAGCCACGAAGAGGAAGGAACTGGAGAGGGAGGGGGCTGAGGCCCCCTAATCCTAATCCTCGCAGCAGCAGCTGCTGCTCGGGTACTGCAACAGTTGCAGTTGCCGTAGCAGAGACAAGCGTATCGTGTTATGAAACACGGCACAAAGTTAAGTTGGCGCTGGCAATACCCTGCACTTTGGCTGGCTGCCGCGTGGGGTATGCCTGATCAAGCATTCGCAACAAATCCTAATTGTATCTACAGCACAAACTGTTAGTCGTCCGCTCAAATTGCTCACTCCTCCAGTCTCCCAACCTCCCCCCCTCGCTCGTAAAAAACGGCAACGAAACGAATCCCGGGTGGCGGATGCGAAGTGGCCCATTCAGCCGTTGCAAGCTTAAATATTTAATTTCATTACGTCAGGATGTCAGGTGCGTGGAGCGAGATTCACTAGATAAATGCTCTGCGGCAGCCAGAGAGGAAGAGGATGGGGAAGGAGGAGCCAAGCTCACACAAAGCTCCACGCAAAGGGAATTTTTTCAAAAAAGGCATGCAATTCTATGGCCATAGCGACCATTGAAGTCCTTTTGATTTCCTGCACATGTGTGTGTGTGTGCCGTGGAAATTGGACTTGGTCTTGCCTGGTACTGCCTGAATGAAGTGGTGCTCAGCAGCGAGCTGTGGATAATTAGAGAATACTTATGCGAATGTTAAACGGGCAACTTGCAGTCTAAACGCATTGCGCTCCTTCAGCTCTCCTTCAGCCTCCGCTGCAATCATGACATGACATTGTTTCCCTTTCAGCTTGGAGCGCACTTTGCAGCCACTTTAATTTTCACATTTCACTTGATTTCGGAGAGCTTACAAACCAGCACAGCACATGGCGATTGCCTGACTGACTGCTAATTACTGTGGGCAGGAGAAACCCTCCCTGCACCCATTGAATCCTTCTCTCCTCTTCTCTCTTCCCTCCCCGCTTTCAGTTCACAGGCACAAGCGAAAAGTATTTGAATTTCGTCTCGAATTTCTTGGGGCGCCGCCAATAATTTCGTCAATATTATTGTTTGCTTCTCTCTATAAATAAGTTCAGCCTGCACGTGGCTTACCCCAGCGATATTTGATATACGAGCTCTAGTCATGCAATGCGGCCAATGATAAACAGCCCCCTTGTCTTTAATAGTGCCCAGAAGCAGCAACAGAAACAGCTAGCGAAATCGAAAGCAATTGTAGCCACATCACGCAGGCCAGAGCAGAAGAAAGGAACTAGGATGGATACGTACGGGGGGTGTTGCCTATCACATAAGCATAATGCAGTAAGGGAAACTCGAAACTGATTGGATACGCGAAATTGCAGCACACTTACTTAGCAACAAGTCTACATGACATTCATATTCCATTGAAATATATATCATAGTCTAATAATATCTCTTACTTAGCATTGTCTAAACAAATTCAAGTGTATTACGCAAGCGCATTATGTCACAGTGTATTTATATCTATGTATTCTTACTCAATCTCTAAGGTATGGAGCAGGTTGTGTTCTTCTGATTTACATATTATAACCAAGTTATATCACAAATTTACAAAGAAATATTTATGCCTTAAGCAAGAAGGAAGGTGCCCCTTCAAAACTACACACTGGAGTGAGGTTTGTGCCAAATTTCCTAACTTCAGCTCTAATTAGCACTGAGATCTAGCTGTAAATGCATAGATAAGTCCGCAGAAGCCAAGTCATCACAGGTGTTTATGAGGCAATAATAATGAGTAATAATAAAGTAATAATAATACCTTAAATGATATCAAAGTATAAACAACTGTTGTAGATAGCTCGGCAACTGTTTCTCTGCCACTAATCAGCTTTACTAGTTGCATTATATTTTGCTGTGTGCTGAAGAAGTCAGTCTACAAACGGAATCGATGGAAAGCAGAATGGAAAGTCAGTCTTCAAATTCCGAGCATGGAAATCTCACAGAGCAAATCAAAAGTTAAGCAGGTAAACTAAGGCGAAATGAATCTGTAGAACTAATTTGGCTGTAATCCCGCCAGAGCTGACCTCGAGCCACAGGGAGTTTGGAGCGGACAAGTACACCTTCATGATGGTCATTGCCAGCTTGTCCTGGCTGTTGCTCACCTGCCTCAGTAAGTGAAGGACTGAGAAAGTGAGAGAGAGGGGGAGACACAGTCTTAGAGGTCAATCTTCACATGCAGGTATCTTCATCTATTGCTGCAATTACTGGACACTGTTCGAGACTGCGGAGCATAGAGCCGCGTCACGGCTGCAGGAGGAGCAAGAAGGGCAGGAACTGAACGAGGAGCAGGATGAGGATGATGAGGAGAGCTCACAAGAGTCGGAGCTCGAGCAACAGAGCATGCTGCTCACACAGGTCACCTGAGCGAGGGGATTAGCCGGAGAGCAACAAAGTGAACACACAAATAAAGCCAGCAAAGTAAGGCACAGAAACAAAGCGAAAAACAAGCGCAAAACAGATAGAGAAAAGGTAGAAGAAAGCGCCAGGCGGAAAGGGAAATGAGGAAACGGAAACGCAGTAGCAGAGGCAACGGCAGCTGGTGACGATCAACTGCAGGGCAATATGGCGACGTGCAGCATCCATTTCCATTTCCGTTTCCCCATTTCATTCCATCCCCTCTTCACTCCTGCCCCCTCTTAACTCACGTCATCCATGTGCTGCTGTTTCCTTTTGTGCTTTCGCCTGTCGTTCTCGCCTCGTTTTGTTGCTTCAATGTTTAGTTTTTCTGGATGCTTTTCACTTTTCGTGGGTGGCCCCAAAAAAGAAAATATTTTATTGCAGCTCAAGTCAGGCTGAAGTCTCTTTTGGGGGCGCGTCTTTTATGCAAAATCCACAAAGAAGGCAGCACCGCTGAGGGGTGGGTGAGAGGAGGCGGGGAGGGGAGTTATCTTGTGTTGGGCCGGAGCTAACACGACTTCCGTTACCTGCCGCTAACTGGCTTAATTTGAAGAGGGCAAAGCGCAGACTAACAAAAAATTAAAAGCAGCTCCTCGAATAAAAGCTGGGAAAGAACTCGCGAGAGGTTAAGGTGCTTTGTGGCGGAGTCTTTGGCGGCAAAGGCTCTAGAGAGATAAAGCTAAAGTAAATATGCTTAACAAATAAAGAGCTAAAGAAAGAAACGAGCCAAGAACTGAAGCGAGTTCCATTCTAGAGGTTTTTGTATTGAAATATCATAACTTCAGCTCGAAACACTGACTTTTATGCCGAATTCGAATATTTCGTAAGGGGAACTCAATATAGTCTTGAATATTTACTGTTATAGTGCGAAAGTAGAGTAGTTCTCTCTAATCTGGTTAGTTTGGAAGAAGAAGACTCTTTAAGCTGCTCCACTCGACTTTCGTCGACAACGACCATGTCGCAAATTACCCCACAACACAGATACACACACAGGCGAGTGCAGAATGTGTTTGCCCAAAAGTTGGGTAAACTTTTTTCTAGCAGCTTTTGTTTAAATTAATAAAACAACAGACAATTTAACATACTTTGTCGTGCAAACAAACTAAAATTAACTAAATTTTCGACGAGCAGCGACGGCAGCAAAAAACATTAAGCAAACAGCCGAAAAGTATGCTTTAACTTTGCGCATTACATAAATTCACACACGCACGCGCGCACAAACACACACACACAAACTGAGCTAAGTGAACAAAGACTGAAGAGGGTGAAGGGACGCAGGAAGAGAGGGAGGGAGGGAGGGGGTTATAAAACTAGAGAAAGAGCCATAACATTTATCATGACCACTTAAGGATGCTTAAAATACACAAGCTGCCCCAGAGCGAGAGAGAGATGGCACCACGCTGTGGCCAGAGAGGGATGACAAAGAGAGAGAGAGAGTAAACAGAAGAGAGAGGGGGAATGGAAGGGGAACCAGCAACAATAACAACAACATACGCTTTGTTAAATCAATTTGATAAACTGTCAATAATACGCCATAATTTAATGTGCTCCGCCAAGAAGAAGAAGCGTGGGCAGAAGAAGAACAAGAAGGAGGAGTAGGATGAGAAGCAGAAGGAGGTGGAGGTGGAGAAGGAGCCCGAAAGTTGTTCTCAGATTTCCTTTCGACTGTTGTCATACGCAATTATGATGAACTTGGGGCTCATCCCGTCAGCACCAGACCAACTCCCTCCACCCAACCCTCCCCCAGCCCCCCGCTGCCTTACTGACAGCTGCCCTATTAGCACTTTGTAAAGCAGGAACAAATTTCTGGTTTGCCGGACAAGCGAAATGTTTGATTTTGAAAAGATATCGCTCGAGCAACTTGAGAGGGCAATGCAGCAGGAGGAGGAGAAGAATGAGTATAGGGGGGGGAGAGGGGAACTTACAAAAGTGTCATAAAGCAAGGGCACATAAACAGCTGGAGAACGAAGGAAGGAGAAAGGAGGAAGGCAGCCTCAGATAACAATGCCAAACGGCGCATTTGACGCTGGCGAAAATGGTGAGAATGATGACAAGCAAAAGGACTCTGGCAAGGACTTGTTTCTCTTCCTCTTCTGCTCCGTCTTCTTATGCTACTTGGGGGCGCTTGCCTTGTGCGTGCGTGCCCCGAATCCTTTTGTGCTGCCAACGTTAGAGGGTGTGTGTGGGGTACTGGGGAACTGTTGGAAACGACCTTCATAAAACAAACACGCCGATAATGAGTGGCAGTCGAAGTGGCGCTCGGTGCCATCGCAAAGCGGCGGCAGGGGAAGGAAGTGCCGTGTACCCTCATCCCCCAGCCTTGGCTTGGGGTGCCCTGCGGAAGTTGAAGATGGCAAAGTAGGCTGAGGCACAGAGGGAAGATGGGAGAAACCCCCAGCCCATTCGGTGCCAGGCGCCATTTGTGTTCGTTCTCGAGTTCTTAACGGAGAGACGGATCTAGAGTAGGAGTAGGGGAAGGGGAAGTGAGGACCTCCTGCGAGAGTGCAACTAACTAGGCGATAATCGACATTTGATTTGCTGTCAAGCAACGACTCAGGCAGATATCTCCAGGCATTATAGTCCTTGCGACTCTCGACTGAATTATTCAACACTCATTTAACTGATGTGCATATTTTAATTACACTTTTTACTCGCCTGTCGCAAATAATCGCTGTAAATATTTAATGCTTCCATTTAAGAAGCAAATTTGACCGCAATTCATTTAGTTGACAAACAATAAAAGCAAACTACTAAATAATTCATCGACGAAAGCAAATGTGAGCAGTAAAGTTGACTTCAAAACTGACAGCAAAGAAAAACAAGATAAAAACAAATAACCCATGGCACACCGAATGCCGAATGCCCTTTGCAGTTATCTTAAAATTGTGATGAAACCCTTTCGGAATGAGAAGATCATCAATGCGATTTTCTGGGTTGAAATACACTTACTATCGATAGATCTTTCCTATATAGTAATGTTAATGTAACGTACATATATTGAACTAGAATATATCCCGGTATCTAAATATATATCTTAATCAATAAGTAAGAAAATATAAACTAACAGAAATTTATAATCGCTCAAGTTTTTGAAAGTTGTTTCTAATACGTCCATATCATATAGTACTCCATAGTACAATTTCAATAAATCTCAAACATACCCCTTGAGAGACAAGATTAAAACATATGTTGCCACTTATAGTACATATCATGTGTACATATGGAAACCTAATGAGTTGGGAGATGTCTCTACACATACTTTCAATTCAAGGGTATAAAAATTGAAATATTGAGGAAATATTCAATCTTAAGTCCGGACATAAGCTGATTTTCTCCATTCTATTCAATGCGTCTTTGTGTCAGGTCCTTCAGGTGCGTCGCCAGTCGCCCGCTTTGACTTTCTGCACAACTGCACTTCAGACTAATTTGTCCCTTGACTTTGTATGTGACTAGTGGGCGTGGCAGAGCAAGGATGACAGACCGGCAGACGGACACCGGACAGACTGATGGAAGGACCGGGTGGCTGGATAATGCTGTCCGTGACGGCAGCGTCATTGTCAAGGCTCGCTCACACTCTCTCTCCTTCTCCTTCTGTTCTTGCAGCAAACAAACAAATCCACAACAATATCAGAAAAACAAAACCAAGCGACGAAACGTGTAGAAGGGTTTCAGAAGAGCCTGAGCGTGGGAGGCGTGTGGGCGTGGCGCCTCTTGAGACGCAGCGAAATGCGCGCAAACGTGTTTGATATGCACTTCACACAGCGCACGACTTAATTATTAGGCCGGAAAGCAGCTTATGTACTGAATGCATAAAGTGCAATTTGCATAAAGTCAGTTCCGGATAAGGAAAACATTTTTCTAAGTTTATTTATTTTAATTTTTTGCTTCTTTCAAATAACGTTTGCTTCGCACTGCACCAATGGCGAGTGAAGTTGGCTGCGGTTCCCCCTATTGTTTAAATTGATAGTTATCGATAATTCATGTTAATGGCTGGTACAAATTATCTTAAATACAACTAAAAGTAAAGCAATAAAGATGTTTACTTCGTACAACTCTACGATGTGAAATTAAAAGAAAAATTGCAAAAAACGTTGAATTTACAGAAGAAAGTGCAGCTCGGAACGTATGAATGGGCGTGTATTGTCAATTTGTGTGCGACAAACAGAACGACAACAATGGGAGAAATACGAATTGTTGTGGAGGACGAAATGCGAAATGAATATCATATTAGTTCTGTGCTGTTGCCTGCAATTTCCACTCTCGATTCTTGTTACCTTTTGTTGCACTTGAACAAGTGGTTTTTGTTGTTGTTCTTTTTTTATGGCAGGATTCGCCAGTTGGCGTTTGCAACTTGCAGTACTATTGCAATTGAACACAAAAAAAAACGTCTCTATCTCTCTCTCTTCCTTTCACACACTCTACCTCTCTTTCTCTCTTACTGCTGGCAAATTAATTGGCTCGCTCGTTGTGGGCGTAGCGTGCTCAATTTCATTTTGACATGTCGCAAAACAACTTCTTGTTCCATAAATAACATCATATTCGTAGGCTGACGCAACGCGAAACTATTGCCAAACTTCATGCCACCCTCCTCAGTCAACACGTTCCCCTTCCCAGTCTTAAACTTTTCACTGCAATCGCAGTTGGAGGTTGAGTCTCTCGTGGAGTCTCTCTCTCGTTTTTGGCATGATTTTTCGACATGGCCGACACTTGTTTTTGGTCTAAGTGATTTAGGCAAAACTTTTCGCGGCGGAAGGAAAACTTTTGTTTTGTTTTCATGTTCCTCCTCCACCTCCTCTTTTTCTCTTCTTCTTGCTGTGCATAATCGCTGCTCGTCGCGTCGTGCCGCGTCGGAAGTGGCTCGCGAGGAAACTGTTTGCCAACTGTATTTGATGGCAAATGAATTTGCGCAAATCTTGCATTAGTCAAGTGGCTTCCCCTCTGCATACAACTCTCTCCCTTCCCCCTCCTTCGCACTGGCTGGAACAATCAATAAATGCGCTTCATCTCGAAGTGATTAGCAGCCCCGAAGCTCTATGCCAGTTTATCGAGCCTAAGTGCCTTTCGTGTGTGTGTGTGGGGTGTGCGAGTGAGTGTGTGGCACATACAGCACGTGTCGGTCCATAATTCATTTGCATAACATTAGCGTCGACCCAAAATGCCCGAGCATGCAGCGAAACCACTCCAGAATCCGTTTTCCAGTTGGAATTAAATGAAGAGATTTGACAAAGTGAGATCTGGATAAGTTAAGAAGTTCTTCTCTATAAGGAGTATGACAACGAGATAAGTATAATAATGAGCAAATGGCAATATACGTGTATATTAATCAACTGGAAGTTTATATAGACATCAACATTCCCTTTGGTTAAACTGAATTATTTGTAATTCTTAAAAAGTGTAATGAATTTTTGTTCTGAGCATCTCCGACTAAGAGAATTCTCACATTGCTGGTATAAATTTAGCTTTGTGGATTAGATTGAAATCCGTGTTTAAAAATATCTTATTGAATATGGAAATCGAAACAGGCGTCCTACCTGTGCGAAGCGCATGCAGTCCCTAAATCGAGTTACACTTATCTCCAGCCGAATAAAAACCTCGTGTCAATCTTAATTTGAGCTCAATTTATTTGGACATAATCTAAATTTGGATATCATGTTGTGTGTGGAGCCGGGTTGATCGATTTACTTCTTCAGCAGCGTGGAGACGAGGGCGGGAGCAGCGCCATAGGTGGTGACAGGTGCGGCATACGAGGAGTAGACAGAAGGAGCGGCATAGACAGAAGGTGCCACATACGAGGCGGAGTAGACAGAGGGAGCTGCAGCGTAGGCGGAGTAGGCACGGGGAATGGCAGCCGAGTAGACGGAGGGAGCAGCAGCATAGGTCAGAGCAGGTGCAGCGGCATAGGTGGCAACTGGAGCCACAACATGAGCCTGGGCGGCGGCAATGAACAGAGCCAAGCAAATGAGGAACTAAAGAAAGTAGAAGGAAGAATAAGTAAAGAATGACTGGAACGTTATTTCAAGTGCACTCACTTTCATGTTGATTGAGGTTTTTGGGTTTGTTTGCGCGACGAACGTTCTTGGAGATTGGAGTGCGTTGACTGATACCTTTGCTCGCTTGGCTCGGCCCATTTATACCCGAAATCAGAACCAGAACAGGTTCACTGCCTATCCGGATGTTGGTAGCAGAGTGGACACTAATCTGCCATATCAAATGGATTAGCTTTGTTCACCTTGCTTCGACTTCGAGCTCGCACTCGATCTCAAGTACCTCATCCACGTAATGGATGTCTATTTGGACCCGTTTCTCTTCCTCCATCTTCTCCTCTGCTAGCCAAGCTCATTTCAATTTCGGCTTCATTGTGTCGCGGCGCTCGGCCCGACTGGTAGGTGACAAGCAACATTTGCCAAACACGAATATTGGCCCCAAAAGGCGGAGCATGAAAAATAATTATGTTTGCTTGTGTGCAGTCCACAATGTGCACAATTGGAAGCCGCCCTTTGTAATTTACGTCATAAACTTGTGTTTACAGCCCATTGTTGTTTTGGCATTGACATTGACAGGCGACGCGGGGCAGGAGAGTGAGCGGGAGAGGGTAATAACGTATGGTGTTGAAAACGACAAAGAATGGTCGCAATCCAACTTACAAACAAATACGATATAAAAAGATTTTTGGTTTAAATAAAGTCTATACATAAATTCTTTATGCCCATTTCTACCTGCTCAAAATAGACAACTAATAGTTGATTATTATCAGTATTTAAAATTGATTCTCATTTGCACATTTCTATTAATTCATTCTAGTTAGTATAAATCTTAATGCAAGTTGCATCTCCGATATTTTTTGTTGGCAGCCATTTTGAGCCAATTCAAAGGAATTCGTAACGATTAACATTAACTATCGATATCATTGTATGCCAACCGATAAGAATTAAGTCTGTTTTTAGTGTAGCTTGCAACACTGAGTAAGCTATTGAATTATAAAGAATTTACAATTTGAAAAAGGTAGTCATAGTTTAGTTTTCGTTATTCGGTAAAAAATGTCGAATTTAAGAGATGTTTCAAATAATATAAATAGAACGTTTCTTGACCAAAGCAATAAGAATTACGATGAACACACTCAAGATGTGCCACTTGCAGATGTGGAAGAAATGATAGAATTGTTGACCGCGCGTAGAGTGCGACTGCGAGAGTGGATATACTGGGCTGTGAGTGCAGCGAGAGTAATCATGGTAGTCTACCTTCCTTGTCTCTATATGTTCCCTTGCAGCGCTCCTTCTATAACATCAGCAAGTACGATAGCTTCGTGACGCTGCTGGAGAGTGCGATCAGGCAATGCAACAAATCGTATCCCGAATATAATGAAGATCTACTGAGAACATATACGCTGCTTATCGCAAACTTTGTGAGTCGCTTGTGCTGTGAGCCAGGACAGCGTGGCTCCCAATGGTTGGAGAAGGTGGAGGAGCTCATGCAGACCATGGATAACATACTCATAGTCTCTAATGAGGTGCAACATCTGTTGGTGCGAGGCTTTGGTCTACTAGTGCTCGAGACGCGACTCCAGGAAGCTGATGATCTTTTCATCGCTGTGCTGCGTCAGGTGCCTCATAATGTTCTTGCTTTAGTGGGTCGCGCCTGCTTGGCCTATAACCGCGAAGAATATCGCGTGGCGCTGGGTTACTTCAAGGACGTGCTGCTTTACCATCCGCAGGGACCTGCAGATGTGCGTGTGGGCATTGCCCATTGCTTTATGAAGCTCAATGACATGGACAGGGCACGACGTGCCTTCGAACTGGCGGACGCTGCTTGAACGCTCTGCTGGGCATGGCGCAGCTGAAGTTGAACGAGCGACAGCGTCCTTCCAACATGGAAGCCGTCAATCTGCTCAGCGCTGCCTTCGATTTGAACGAACATCATCCGCTGGTGCTTAGTTGGCTAGCTGGTTACTTCTACTATACGCGCAACTACAAACAAGTCATGATCTCGGCCGGCAATGCGTACCGTTCCACGGACAATGGGCAGCTGAAGGCGCAAAACTGTTACCAGATCGCGCGCAGCTTCCATGCAATGCACAACTTCGATAAGGCATTCGACTTCTATGGCGAGGCTGATATAATGTGCGACACGGACTACGCGCCTCCTCACATGGGGCTGGCGCAGATGTATGCTCATCGTGGGCAACTGGACAGTGCGGAGCAGTCGTTGTGTACATTCCTCCAGCTGATGCCAAACCAGTCGCAGGCATTGCGCATGCTTGCCACACTCTATGCACAGCTAGATTCAGACTCCAATTTAGATACAGCCGTAGCACAGATATTTGAAAAAGAACTGGATACAACTGCAAACGATGACTACGACTTGTGGCTGGGATTGGCCAGAGTGCGCTATGAGCGCAAGCAGCTCTGGCAGCAGGCACTCAACTCATACGAACATGCTGTGAACATCTTTCAGTGCGTGACCAATGGATCCAGTCAAATACCTCCAGCTTGGTTGAACAACATAGCCCTGGCTCAAATGCACGACAAACAGCCCCAAGTGGCTCTGCAAATGCTGAATACTGCGCTGTCAATGGATTTTGATGAGAGTCAAGAGATTAACGACAAATTAACGCTGCTGTTCAACAGAGCGCGAGTGCTGGAGCAGCTGCGATTGATGGACGAGGCAGAACATAGTTATGGGCAACTGATTCACAGTTATCCCAACTATTACGACAGTTATCTGCGGCTGGCCTCCATCTGCTATAATCGCAATCAAGTAAGCATTGCAATGGAGTACTTTAGAGCTGTCCTCAACCTCGACGGCCACAATGCCGCGGCCAGGTAAAAAGGGGCAAACACATATTAAATGCTCCTCGTATGATCGATATCGACTTAATTCTTCTTTCAGGACATATCTGGGATATTACCACATGCAGCAAGACGAGCTTACAAAAGCCATGCATCACTTTAATAAGATCATGCGTCGCTCGGTGAACTCGGAGGATTCTTTAATACGCAAAGCTTGGGCAAAAGGTAATCAGGAGGCGGCGGAGGAGCATCAGAAGAATGCGCTGCATGTGTTTAAAAAAGTACGTATCAAAGTTTACCTCTGAGCATGAGAATAATACTCCTCATTGCAGATTCTTAAAAGGAATGAGCAGAATATGTGGGCTTTAAACGGCCTCGGTGTGACGCTGTGTAATTACGGCCAGTTCGACGAGGCCGAGATGATATTCAAGACGATTCTGGAGTCGCCCAAGCAGTGTCGAGTAGCATTGCTGAATTTGGGCCACATAGCACTCGAGTCGAGTCGCTACGCGGAGGCCATCGAATTGTATACGCTATGCCTGAGGGAAATTCCGTTTGCAAATTGTGTGCAAGTGATGCAGCTGCTGGCAAGGTCACTCCGCCAGGACGGACGTATCAAAGAGGCCAAGGATTGGCTGCTTAAAGCGCGTCATGTGGCCCCGCAGGATATGAAGGTGCTCTATAATCTGGCCGTAATCATTAAACAAGAGAGCAGTGACACATTTGCCTTGCAGCATGAATACATCCAGCTAGCAGAACTGCAGCGGGCGAAAGGCGAGCTTAAGTTGGCTCAAAGGTGCATTTTAAATTGATTAAAACGAAACTTCATTAATGGCAACTTCTTTTACAGTTTCTTCCAGTTCCTTGAAGAGAGCGATGCTGGCTTGGACTTGGCAAGCGAACAGGCCTCGGAGTGCGGCAGGCTGTTGGCGAATCAGCAAGAGGAGATTGAGCGCGCACTGGAATCGGAGGCACAAGAAATTGAGATGGAAGCAAATGGCCAAGAGATTGGCCTAGTCGAGTCAGTCGGAATAACTGTAGAACCAGAAGAGCCAACCGATTTTGAAGAGCCAGTAATAAATGAAATGTATCCGCTACAGAAGGAGACGAAGTGCAAAAGAAAAAAACACAAGTCAAAGGAAAGGAAACACAAGAAAGAGAAGAAAAGGAAGTCGAAGTCGAAGTAATCGCAATGATGAAGGGAAGATTAAATTACATTGCTGCGTTTGTTTTAAGTTATCACAAAATTAAACATACTTCACAGATATCCCTGCTGATGTTGTCATTTGCACTCCTCAACCTCGACGCGAACATAGTTTTTGATTCCCCCGAGGTGAAACAAGCGAACAAACACAAATTTCTCATGCAATTTATTTGCGCCAGCTCCCTAGGGAGGTGGGGGAACATACACACACTTGTTTGTGATTGTGTGCGTGTGTGTGTTTGTTCATTTGAATGTCGAGTCATGTTAAATAACCGCAGGACATTGGTCGCCGACTCGCATTACGCATTCTTCGAGCCACTTTGTAACTGTCACGAGTCAAACGAACCGAAGTCAAATTCAGACGCGAAAAAAAAAATATGCTCGCTCATTAATATCAATTTATGAGCTGAGACACGAAATTAGTCTGTGACAAGTTTCGCCGCAGGATGTGGATTCTTCACATGTGAAGAGACACGCAGAGCGTCGGGGGAGAGGCAGGGCGGAGGATGAGAAAAGGAGAACACACACTGTCTGTTTAATTTGGGAGGCTTTCGGGTGTTCTGTCTGGGGTTTTGTTACGTTGCGTTTATTAATTCCAAAAGTATATTGCGTGTCCTGCCAAAAGGACAAATATGCGCACACGAACTCATGTCGTTTGTGCCCTGTTGCTCTGGAGAGTTGGGTGCCATCCACCTACGAGTCTCACCTCATCCACCCGCCTGTTTGTTATCATTAGCACCGACGACTTTCGGGGTGTGCGTCCTTAAATTATGAAAAATTTCTATTGCGCCAACTGGCAGCACTGCAGACATCCATCAGAGTGAGTCCTCTCGACAGCCAGACAGGCGACAGCTGAGAAATGCCCTGTGATTGCCTAACTGAATTCGTTGTAATTTTATGAATATGTTATCAATAACTGTCTCCCGTTGCCATGCAGAGCATTTCTGCGAATTCCGTTTGTCTAAAATAAATACGCATAGGCAGGTTTGGCCTCCTTCACATGATAATAGGCGTATCCCACCCACGGAAGTCTTTTTTTAGACTCTTAAACAAGCTTTAAATTGTATTGCCGCATTTATTTTCGCTGTTATCGGAATAAGAAACCAGTTTAATTTTCAGATTTAGTTCTTTATTTATTCTTGCACATATTTCACGTTTTGTTTTGTTTTGCTTTCATTTGTTTTACCTTGGTTTTAAGATTTATTCATATTAGACGTAAAAACGTTCTTCGAATCTTAAACAATAATCGAAATAAATATAAAACTTGTTTCGCTTACAACTTAAATAATTGACAGAAATGTTGAAAACTGTAAACCTAAGTTTAGTGACAGTTCCGATTGAGGATAATTGAAAAAATATTCTGGGCGGAAGTTATAGAGTTAACTATACACACTTTAATATATATCTAGGTATATATCTTTATTCGAGTTTCAATTAGAATTAGTTTAGTTCTCTATATTATCATAATTTACAATTCGAGTCACAATACAATTTGATTTTGTCCATTGAAAAAGCACTTGCAATTTATTTATTGATAGATGGTTCCGACGAAATGTCAATACGCATACAAACTTGAAGTCTGTGCGTGGTGTCTGTGTGTGTGTGTGTGTATCCCTATATTTGGAGAGAGTTGAATTTGAAAATTGGGCGGGTGGCAAATTTACATACACATTTAACATTGACGCGGGCAATTGGAGGTTCATATTCTATATTTAGTTATATGTTGTATATATATATTTGGATAGATTCGACAACAGATCATCATATAAAGTATCTTTTTCACATTCAACAAAATAAGTAATATCGTATCGCATGTACATATAGATGCACATATATTGTATATATATATAATTTGCGCCTAATCAGTTTTCTTTAATGTTGTGCTAAGTACTTGTATATATATCAACTATATATACGATACATGTATATAATTAGTTACATATAGTATTTATGCCATACATATATTCAGTTTACTCAGGATTTGTTCATTTTCATTCATCGTGTGAATGGGGGATAGTCTTCTCGTAGATTCAATGTGACTAACTAATTTAGTTTAGACTACAACTAGATCTCTACAATTAGCTTAGTCTAGTTATTAATATGTACAGTTGGGGGTACAGCTAAATTCTTAGAGGGGACTCAAATAGATATATCATTCATATATGTATGTATGCACGATATATATGATATATATATTGTTTTGTTTTTCCATTTAGTTGCAAGTATTTCTTGACGAATTCAGAAGCATAGCTCATTATTTTCACGCACAAAGTATCTCAAGTAGAAGTGGTACTATTGTATATATGTTTGTATGTATTCACTATATATATACTATATATACCGTAGTTATAGTTGTGGTACAGAACTGATCTCTTGGTACACGTTAACTAAATATAAATGCTCTTTTTTCTTTCTTTCTTAACTTTTCCTGGAAGTCTTATAATCTTTGTTCGTCTCATCAACCTTCTTCCTCTTGGCTGGAAAGCTAGCTAGCTATAATACAGTTTGGGGATTCTAAACGATGGTGGTGCGCTCGGCACCGGATGTGGTGCACGTGCTGCTCCCGCCAATGCAAACGATCTGACATTTAATGTCATCTTTGGCTAACTCTCAGGAGCTCACCGTCTCGTAGTTACCAATGCCGCTGCCGCCGACAACGCCCATCATCGAGCTGCCCACACTGAGCAGCGGCGACTGTGTGCCACCTGCCCCACCCAGGGTGCTGTAGGCCGTCTGTGCTCGCGGCGAGGTGAGCAACGTTTGGGGTGCACCGATGGTAATGTTGCCGCTGGTCACCGAACTGGTCATGGCAGCTGAAATGCCACCGCCGCTGCCGGTGCCCGCATGAAGACTTCCCGGATGGGGCAAAGTGTTGCAGGACACAATGCCACCTGCTCCGACTCCGAGGCTGCTGTTGGTCTGCAGCGAACCATTCGATTGCCCATTCAGCAGTGGCATTGTGCAGGTTGTGGTGGATCCGTAGGGGGAGGTGGGCGATGTGCGTGTCTCGTAGGCGGGCAAGTAGGTGCTGGCACCACCGTTGGGGCCTGTGCTGCCACGGCCAGGGATGCGTGTGTAGATGTTCGGCGGGGTTCGTGTCGATAGAAGTGGCGGCGGGGCAGTGTAGATCGGTCGTTGCACAGCTGGCGCCCTCTGTGGCGTGTTGTACAAACTAAATGCGGGGTTTGTTGTAAGCGACAGTTCTCCGTACTGCAAAGAGAGAGAGAGAGGGGAGAAAAAAGGGGGATGGATTGTTCATTAAAAACTTAATGAATTATTAAAAAACACAAAGTGCAACTTTCATGATTTGCTCTTGCATATTTTAGCTGTTGCGTGTGTGTGTGTGTGTGTGTGTGTTGTGTGTGGTCAAAAGTTGCTGACCAGCAAAAACAACCTTAACTCCTAATGAGCTTGTTAGGCACCAGCAGGAGGGAGGAAGTGTGTGGGGTAGGGGAAGTAACCACAACACAAACTAAAAACCAAACTAAAGTGAATTTAACTTTGGACCCGAAAAACATTTGCAGCTCATCAAAAATTGAATGCCGACCTCTGACCTGCCTTTGTCGCAACAGCCAAAGAACAACAATGGAAATTGTTGGGAAATTGCTATATTAAGTGAGCTTTTATAATAGAAGAAACTGATAAAAACCTAGTTAAGTGCAGGAAAATAAATACACACAAAGTCAATTTAGTTAGTATTTCTTTCCTTTTACAAAATACAAAAAAGTTAAGGAAATTTGTCTACATTAACATAGGAAAATATACAGTATGAATATTGGAAATTTATCCACATTCATTTCTTCATCTAAGAATATTCTTTCACCTTTCCAAATCCACATATAACATAGTAGGTATGGGAACATACATTTCTACAGCAAACTTTAGTTCTATTCCTGGACTGTCTTTTACTACTAGATACATTAATAACCTCCGGCACTACTGACATCCCCAAGGGACTTACAAACCTTTAATATTAGTTATATTTATAGAAATTACTTCCTACTTTCTTTACATCTCCGTGCAGAAGTAAAAACAACTGTCAGTTTCTCTATAATTTACCCCATAATGTCAATAATCTTTATTAATAACTTCTGTTTCTAATGCAAAGCAATAATGGATTCGTATTGTTAGCTTAACTGAGGTTTATTTAAGGTTTGTTTACCATTCTGTTGGAATTAGTCATAGAACAAGTAAATAATACCATGAAGAGCTGCTTTTTGTGCTGTCCATGTCTGTTTTTAGTTTAACAATACCTATAGAACAGCAGCAAACTACTTATAAAGAGCTTACGATGTCTGTTAACCAGACAACAGCTGCACTTCAAAAAAAGACGAAAGAAAAGAAAACTTTGACAAAGTCTGTCAAGGTTATGAAATAACGCTCTGCTTCTTCATCTTCTCCATCTTGCACGTCTTTCTTTGCGAAAGTTAACTCAACTTAAGCACTTTGGCATATTCCAATTAAATTGCCATTAGCCAAGCAATTCTCTCGTCTGTCTCCCACTCCCATTTCTTCCCTTTCTTTCGCAATATGCATATTAATCTCGTTATAATCGATAAGGCGGGTTCTTAAAGTATTTATGAGCTTATAGCAAGAAAGGTTTTTAGTCTTGGGGTATTCTAGCACGAAAACTAGTTAGTTGTCTAGAAAGAAAACTAGTTTTTAGGTCGTTTCTTTAGAGATTTCCCTTGTTTCATAGTGATAATCCCCGAAAGTATGCAACACTTTTAATGGGTTAAATTGAATATGTGCCAGTACTTCTATTATCATTTAAATTGAGAAGGAGGTTTTCCCACTAAACCTTTAGCTTAAATTCATGCCAGACTACCTATGCCACAATACCCCTACCCCTTCTCCACATATATGGACCAACTGCATATGCTAAAATCATAATTTATCGCACTCTCACCTGCTTATTGAATGTGGGCGACAGCGATGGCGGCGGCGGGGAGGCGGTGTTAATGCGCGTGGGCGGCGTATAGAGTATACGCTGTGATTCCATATTCAGTCGATCGAATGCCTTCTCCTCCAAATGAAACTCATCCTCGCTGTTTGCCTCCTGTGGCACCACATCCGGATTCTTGTCCTCCAAACTGGAATGGCTGCCCATGTTGCGTGACAGTGGCTCCGCGCTGCCCTTGTCCGCCTCCGTTGTGGTCGCATCTCCATTCGCATGGCGACGGCTTCGCTTGCTGCGGAATTTTATAAAAATCACCACGCAAATGGCCACCAAAAAGAGCGTCGCTATGACGCCAACCAAAGCGCCCAGCAGCGGTGTCAATTGTACCAGCACCGCTGTCGAGGAGGCTGCACGGCACACGAAAGGGAGGAGAGAGACGAAAGGGGTAGAGAGAGAAGACAAAAACAAAATGCAAAATCAGAAATCAAAAATTGGTAAAAACTTTCGACGTCGTTTTGGGACCGTTTAGATAGAGGGGGAAGTAGGGGAATGGGGCAACACCTACCAGTGCGTAGAAGGGGTGCTGAGAGGGTGCGTCCGCGCACGCGATACGCAACTTTGCTCGGTCCCTGCGCATTTACTGCCGTGACGCGTATGTTGAATGCCGAATCGCTGGGCAGACGCTTCACTGTGAACTCGGGATACTTGTACGAGGCATTGTAGAGTATCTGACGCGTCAGTTCATCGTAGATCTGTGCATGGAAGTGCTGCATAATTCCGCCATCGTAGCCGGGAATGCACTGAATCTGCAGCGAGTTCGCTGTCGCATTGTATGCCGTGCAGTTTTTCACCGGTTCGGGTAGGTCTGCAAATGGAACATATAGACATATATATTAAAGATGGGTGTGTGTGTGTAGTCCTGGCTTAATTTGCTGTGTGTAATTAAGTCAACAAATGGAATCAAATAATTAACGTGGCAGAACGTGTTCATTATGCTGTGCGCGCTCTTTTAACTCTTTTCCTTTTTTCCGGCCTGATTAATGATACACTCGAGAGTATTATAAACGTGCCACGAAAGGTGTAACACTAAATGGGGCGTAAGGCGTGGCCTGAACTCACAGCTTATAGAGCATTTTAGATCAGCAATCGATATGTTAATGAAACAAACTGAGTAATTAGAATTTTGATTGGTCTGCGAGGCATATGACGACATGATTAAGGCACTGCATTGAATGGTGGTGTATGTTGTAGTCGAATATAAACAAACACGAACATTTGGTTTGGTAGTGTATCTAGCTGCCTTCTATTTGAGTATAATAGTTGGAATAGTACAATATATGTATATATTAAATATTATGTATTTCAGCGTACTATATCTATATACACTAACTTGGAATGAATGTAGTTTCGATTTCCAATATCTTTTCTTTATGGTTTAAGCCAGCTTGTCTAACCGACAAGAGGCAGTTGTCTATGAAGAATTGCTTCTCAGTCGATTTGATCTTTTCTATTTATACTGAGACAGTATAACAAATATAGATATATGATTTATAAATATAAACTAATTATAAGTTATTTATCTCATTATGCTGACGACAGTATTTTGTGTAGTATATAGCATAGTAAAGCATAGTTCGATATGTAAAGTATACACTATACCATAATACCAATAGAACAAATACCATATTATAATTATGTACTTAATTAACAAGATTTAATAGTGATATAAAGTACTATATGGTCTATTAAAAGAAGTAAAGAACTTAAATATGGTTTACTATAGAATTAAAATGGGAATATCCCATACAGGAATTTAATTCTATAGTAAACCATATTTAAGTTCTTTACTTCTTTTAATAGACCACATAGTACTTTATATTACTATCAAATCTTGTTAGTTGTTGCTAGTCTACATGTAAATTCTTCTTCTTATATTCCTCCTAATATTCAATTCCCTATCTAAAATAATTTCAATTTACTAAAGTTGCCAGCACTTTTGCTCAGTGTAGTTAAATGCCAAACTGCATGTTGCAGTTGCAGCACGTTTTATTTACTGTTGTTGTTGTTGTTGTTGTTCTTGTTGCTGCTGCTCAGCCTCCGCCATTATCCTTGTGGCATTTCAGGCCACGGTCGTTTTGTATGTCTGTGTGTTTAATTGGAACGGCACTGAGCACTGCCGGCAGCGCGACAGGCAGGATCTGGCATGCACTGGCATGTCCTGGCATGTCCTGGCATGCACGCCCAATGGCGATAGGTAAATAAATGATGCGCCTTACAATTTATTGCATTTGATTATCAGATTATTGGCAACACAGATTGCAGTTGCAGCAACAACAACAACATGACAAACAACAACAAGTTGGGTAAACGTGGCTTCAGTGGGGCAACGACTGTGGGCAGCAACAAACAAGAGAGAGGGAGCGAGAGAGAGACACCACACACAGATAAAGAGTGAGGAAGCGAGACAAATATCTGCCTTCAATTTGAGTAAACATTTGAAGGAATTAATTCAATTATTTTGCCACATTTGTTATTCTTTCCTCCACACCCCTTACGATATTCGATGTCACTCACCTGCCGGCTGTATGTGGTACCAACAAGGCTGACTGTGCCCCATGGGGCTGTTGGCAATGCACGAGATGGCGCCAAAGCTCTCGTAACTCTCCACATGGTAACTGTAGACATTGTTCAGCGGAGGCGTCGCTGTCGTAGTGGGCGTGACCAGCAGCTGGCGATGATGCTGCTGCTTGTGCAGCGCTGCCAGTCGCTTGCGCTCAGCCAACTGGCTGCCACTGGACTCGCCCTGCAGCAGATGCTGTTGCTGTTGCAGTTGCTGCTGCTGTTGCAACTGTTGCTGTTGCTGCTGCTTGCGCTGGGGCTGCTTGTTCTCCACGTGATTCTTGTGCACCATGTTCGAGTAGACCATTTGGGGCTCCATGTAGTCCGGATAATGGTCGAAACTCTCCCGCAGCAGCTCCTCCTGCTCCTGCTCCTGTTCGTGTTCGTGTTCGTGTTCGTGCTCGTATTCATCCTCGAATCGCACCGCAGCGGACATGTCCACAATGCTGGCCACACGTCCGTGGCGGCCGTGGAGCAATCGCTGTGTGCCGTGCGTGTGCTTCCGCTTGCTGCGCTGATAATATCCGCCCATCCCGGGGCCGGATGCGAGCAACTGCAGCGGCAGCGTTGCCGGCTGCACCAGCTGCGCCAGTTGCGGCAGCTCGATGAGGCTCTCCAGCGAGTTGTTGAAGTGCCACTTGTAATTTAGATTATCCAGCGGATTGGCGTCCACCTCGCAGGTAATGTTGATTGTCTGCTTCAGGGCGGCGCGTATTATCGTTGACTCTGACTTGCACACGGGTGGATCTAAGGGGGAAGAGAGAAAGAGGGAGCAGAAAAAGAGAGAGAGAGGAGAAGGAACATGAGTGCCTGTTGGTGCTGAGTGCTTGGTCAGTTGCCGGTCACTTACATTTGACATCTAGGTAAACCTCGTTGCTGGACACGCTTCCCTGCAGGTTGGTTGCGCGGCAAAAGTATTGGCCATGTGACGACTTCGAGATACCCTGGAGTACGAGTGTTTGATTGGAGATTATGATGCCACGTGATGAGTGCAGCTGCTTGTCCTGTTTGATTGACAGAGGTGTAAAGGTGTTACGATATTCAAATTACGATATTCAAATTACGATATTGGCCTTATTATAAAACAACAGTATTTAAATTGTAAAACTAGTTATAAGACACTGATAAAACTGCGACAATAATCAGTTTACGTAGTTTAAAAATTACGATATTCAATTAACGATAATACACTGGTACTTTACTTACTTAAATAGTGATAGTGGACATAAAGATATCTGTTACGAAATTTGTGACCACAACAAACACTTAATTTCATAAATAGTTGCAGTAAACATGCAGATATCTGTTACGATATTGAATCTACGATATTCGAAATACGATATTCAATTTAGATATAACCCTATTACTTCTAGTTCATAATTAAACATTTTATAACAACAAATAAGTCTTTACGATATTAGCAAACTTACATTGTGATACCATTCAACCCGAGTGATCGATGGATTCGCCCGCACATCACACTCCAGATAGACATCGGAGCCCTTGAGCAGATTATTCGCATCGAGTGGAGCACCCAAATTGAGAATAACAATCGGCGCATCTGCAAGAGATATAGAAGCAACAGTTTTTACTCAATGCTCAGTCAGTTTTCCAGGTCGGGTAAGCGCTGAAGTGGTCAAAGTGTTTGAGTGTGTCAACTTACGCGTCACATTGAGCACCCGAGAGTCCTTCAGGTAGAGTCCGATGTTTCCGTTGCCCAGCGCCGTCGTGATTGTGGTGTCGCCCTCGTGCAACTGCTGCGACGTTATGCCCGAGTTGAGGGCAATCGAGCAAACCACTTGACGTTCATTGTCCTCCGGCACCGGAATGAGCATTAGCTCCGATATGGTTGTATTGCCATCCGAGGCAGTCTGCGATTATCGTAAAATACAATTGTGAACGTAACGAGTTGAGGTTCAAGTTTTGTGCTTTCAACTTACGGATTGCGAGGCTCCTTTCAATATTTGACCAGCCTTGGACCAAATGATGTTTGGTGGCGGACGAGCACCGATGGCCGTGCAGGTTACGTGTGTGCGGGTGCCAGCGACAACGGCATGATTGAGACCTTGCAGCAGTAGACTCAGGGGCGGTACTGCGGGAGTAATGTGTAGAGGAACGTGTACAAGTTAATGGGGTGTACATGTTAAAAATTAAAAGTAATCTATATTCTCAGCTAAACATAAGACACTTCTGTTACGATATTCGCTGTACGATATTCAATGTACGATATTCGATTTACGATATTCATTTTATGGATTTTCCTCGAATTATCAAAATAATTTGAGACTACTTTATGCCATTGCTCGTTTTACGATATTTGCTTTACGATATTCGCCTTACGATATTCGCTTTACGATATTCATTTTACCATACGATTAACGACATCGTTGGATTTCTTTTAATAACCAAAATCATATGAGTCTACTTTATGACAATTCTTGTTTTACGATATTTGCTTTAAGATATTCGCTTTACGATATTTATTTTACGTTATTCAATTTACCATAAACGATATCGTTGGGTTTTCTTTAATTATCAAAATAATTTAAGACTTCTTTATGACATTGCCTGTTTTACGATATTGGATATTTGTAATGCAAGATGCTGTCTATCCCATCTGCCTGCATGCTATTGCACCTTAAGACACCTAAGCGTACTTTACGACCTTCAAATATCTTTATCTTTATGACGGTAACAAAAATATGCGAAAATTCTAATTATCGACATCCTGACGAGGACAATGTGTGGACCGTGTACGGGATGCAGGAGTATTCTCCAGGCCGCTTTACAACTTGTCAGCTTATAACGACATGCATGCTCGCAAAATCGTAAATAACTACGTATGCTACGTCTATCTACATACGTGTACAGCCCGGTTGTCCCAGCGCGATTAGCATATTTGCAAAAAGTGGAGCAAGCCTCGGGTTGGGCTCGGGGACTCTGCACTATGTCATAAATGCATAAACATCGGACTTTACGGGCATTAGAGCATACACACACACACACACACAGCCATGCAAACAGCGCAATGACAAAAACTTTAATTACACTAATTTCCATGTAAAAGCGACGCCCCGCACCCCTATGCACACCACGGCCACACCCGATACGAGCTTCACGCTCAGCCGACCTTGAACTCTTGACATTTGGCCAAACGGACCGCGTGGAGCCATAAACATAATTACAAACCACAAAGCAAGCAACAAAAAAATCCAAGAAAGAAAGCTCGTTGCTGCTGCATCACTTTACGATATTCGCCAGCCTACTTACGGTTCATGTCCAGGATAACTTTCTTGGTCAGCGCTGGCACCACGTGGCCATTTGTCGCCTGGCACGTGTACATCTGCAAAGGTGGAAGAAGAGAAACGTTTATTTGATTTATGCACATTACGATAATTGGCCTTCGATTAATAACAATATACGATATAATATTGGCGATAATGAGAGCATGTCTAGTATATGATAAATCAGCCCAAGTCCACCAGAGAGAGAGAGAGAGGCAAGCTGAACATTTAATTTTAATTGCTTCAACACGCACCTGCCTCAAACTGCCGCCCCTCTTCTGCTACCTCCTCCCTCCACACCTTATACAGCACCTACAAATGCTAATCAATTATGTTTCGAGGCGGTTCAAAGGCTCTCGCGCCTGCTTTGTATTAATATCATAAATTCTCTAGCTCGTTTTCTTTCGTGTTGTACCCGTTGTAGTCGCTGTTGTTGCTTTGCTGTTGTTGTTGTTGCTGTTGTTGGTAATACGATACTCCCTGACCGTACGAATATTTTATTGAGGCACGAAAAATTGTAACGATGTCCAATAAAAATATTTGCATAACTTGAGGAAAATTAAACGTGGAGTCGCCCAGTTTTCCACTCTCTTTGACTGTTTGCTCAAAGTCTGTCAAAGTGTCGTTGTTGTTGATGTTGTTGTTGGTTTTATTATTTGGTTTTTGGCTAGGAAATTGGGTCATAAATTTTCCTGCGGTTATACAACGCCACCAGGTGGGGTCGCAGTAGGTCATCGCAGTTGTCTACCGTTTGTTTATTGTCATTGTTGCGCGCTTAACGGCATTGCTTTCCTATATCGTATATCGTATACGGTGTCTGTGAAAACTATGTTGCATTCAAATTGGGGGTTTCGTTGAGTTGTTAATGGTGTTTTAAATGGAAATTGAAATAAAGTTGATAATCTGTATTTGTTTTTTCAATGGTGATGACCTTTGAAGAATCATTTACGATATAATGCAGCGCTTTATGAGGTACAGTCTGAGAAGAGAGCTAAGTTATCTACAGTCTACTGCTTTTTACGTCTCTATAAGAGTCCCCACATTTAATTGAATATATCGTAGTTCTTGTAATCTACAAGCAACAACGATTCTATGCCATATTTTCAACTTATGCACTTACGATATTCATTAGGGAATATGCAGTTGAATACACCTAAATAGTATTTATTACCCTGCATTCTAAGTCAGATCAGTTCTGTTGATTTATGGCCCCAGTTCCATGGGGTCTATTGCTCTTTTGGTGTCTGCCTTGAGATGAAACCATCGGAAAAGGTTCTAATGCGACCAAAGCAGGGCAGAGAGAATACAGATTTGTCAAATGCGTCCGAGCATCATCTTTGTTGTGAAGCAATAACTTTTGGTCTTACCACGCGCAAGTTTTCAAGTGATTTTCCCGACCAGCATTCATTCAGTTTGGGTCTCTCACAGTGCCCCAAGAGGCACAATGGGCCGTCATTCACAATGGGCCTACAATTTGTACAAGTGCTGGCAGCCCGAGGGGGTTCTGAGGTTGAGGTTGGGACTGCGACAGCGACTGCGACTGCGGCTGCGGCTGCGGCTGAATCGCTGGATTAGCGCGCTCCAACAATATTGTTCATTACACGAGGCAAAAGCGAAATCGGCTTAGAATCAACACACACATACACACACACAGTGAAAGAGTGAGCGAGAGTGCAGCTGAGAGTGAGGGAGAGAGTGCTAGTGGCGCATTGAATATTTTCCCAATGCAATCGCCGCTGCCGCTGCCGCCATCGGTTGCATTCAACTCCCCCGGGCGCTTTGATTTCTATTAGCCATTGTGCGACGGGTCCGTTGGGAACGTTGGGCCACACCGAGTGCTGTCATTAGAGAGCAGGGGGCGGGGAGTGGCAGCTATTGTTGCCAACCGAAATAAATGGCCAGCGGTGTGTATTGTGCGCGACTCGTAAATAAGGCTTAAGCACTTTCCAGACTTACCGTTAGCAGATCCTTGCGCTGAATATTCTTTAGCTGCAGCACATTGCGCACCGAACCGTCGGGCAGCACCTGAAAGGAGTCGTCGACGAGCGCGTGTTCACGCCACCAGGAGACACGCGGAGGCGGCACACCGCCGCTGGACAAGCAGGTCAGATTGATGCTATCTCCCTCTAGATAGGGCCCAGCAGTCTGATCCCGTACAGCAGCTCCATGATGGTCCAGTATGGTCAATTGCGTGGGCGGCACTGCAGAGAGAGGGAGAATGACAAGGGTTTTTTTGAATAATAAGTATGCCTCCTTCCTTTGCCTTCCCCTACTCACCCAAAACTGTCACATTAATGCGCCAATTGCGAGTCGGTGATTTATGGAAATCAACGCGACATTTGTAGATTCCCGCGTCCGAGGTCTGAATGTTCTTGATGCGCAAAGCCGGCGGATTTGTGTCGTAATAAAAGTGAGCCTTCTTGTTGAAGACGTTCTCATCGGCCCAGGGTATTGCCTGATGCAGAGGACGGCCGCGTGCATCGAAGCTGGGAAGGAGAAGAGAAAAGAAAACATTATATTTGATTTTACGAGTTACTATAATTTAATTTGCATATTTCAAGTGAATTTCAATTGAATAAAGTGAGTATTATTCATTTAAGCACACGGATAAAAGAGCTATGACAGCAGCAGGTTATCCCTGCAGAATTATCACTTAATTTTGTGCCTCAATCGAATAGAATTTCTTGCAAGGCACACCCGACAGATTAAACAAGAGTTTTATTGTCATCAATCGATTTTATGCGACAGCAATTAAACAGAAAATAAAAAGCGAAGTAGGAGGAAGAGAACTGTGTCAAATCAGAAATTAAATGCACATCAAAATCGCTGAAAATGCAACCGAAACCTGCCCCAAAATAGAATGTCCAATTAACTTCTTCTTGAATAAAAAAACACAGATCCAACACGAGCCAGTGAAAGAACAATCGAAACTGAGAAAACGGTTTTTATTGTTATTGGCAAAGCGTTTTTGTTTATGGCCTGGCCCGATGCATTTTGACAAAATGCCGCATTAAATGTCAGCGCGTATATCGTAGAGTGTATATCGTAAATTAACCAAAGTGCTTTTCAGAACTTTCGATTTCTTTTTTTGGTTTTTCGTAACATTTCTGTTTGGTTTTTTAAACATTTTAAATGGTTACATTTAAATAGTTTTCTCTGTCTTCCTCTCTCCCTATTTTTATTTTTTCTGCCTCTGGCACATTTGTGTGCCTATGTGTGTTTGCGTGTGTGCGGCACTTAATTTGATGACACTTGTAAATTTTTAATTTGTTTTCTGTTTTGCGCTCCATTCGCTTTGGCCCTTTCTGTGTTCTGGCAAGTGCCACGCCCCCTCACCGAAATCGTTTGGGGTCAACCAAAATAAATTTCCCTGTTTATGTTAATTCGTTTGCCGGGCTTTCCGACTTTTCCATTTCACGTTTTATAGTTTGTTTCAATTAATTAATTGACCAATTTAGCGCTTGTTGTTCTTCCTGTTGTTGTTGTTTTTGTTTTTGTGTGTCTTTCTGCGTATACTTTTAAGCCTATCCCAATGGAATACGATTTATTTACGATAAATGTACCATATCTATATGTTTCTCTCTTTGTGCACCAGCTGCAGTTAAGCGCTTTATATTTGTTAAAAAACAAGAAGCCCATTAAAGAGTCTGTTTCTTTCTTTTTGAAAAAGTTCTCTCTAAGTGCGGTCGATTCAAAAAACAAATATTATCATAGTACTTATACATATTATATTTGATATATATAAAATTGCTTTTTCAGTTGCCAAACAGCTGACAAATGTTGAATTGAACTGATAATTTAATGATAAATTTTTTAGGTTATTGTTCGCAGTGTGGACAAATAAAAACATAAAATAAATGCATTTTGTTGAGCTCATATTTTAATGCATTTAACATATTAATATTAACATATTAATATAACACAACATTTTAATGATATTAGGTTTTCTTTTGGCAGTTCTCGCTGTTTTTTTGATGGAAATTAATTGTTACTATAAAAGACTATTATAAATGGACGGTTCAAAGTATTTCCCATCGCTAGACACAACTTTTTCTATATTTGAATACCTCAAAATCCAACCATATTTCGATATCTTCGTATGAGTACAACTGTTGTTTATCGAACAAAAAAAGTGATAATCGGAAGGCGTAATATCTGGGGAATATGGCGGATGGGGTAGGACTTCCTAATTGAGAGTTGCCAAGTATATTTTTACTTCCTAGGATCTTTAGGACTTTTAAAATCGAATGGAATAAATATATGGTGTATAATTAACACAGACAATGAATTATGTTATAGTATGTTGAAAACTCATAAAAACTTAGAACATATTAAAATACTACTTTCTAGTATTCCTAGTTTCTCACAGCTTCTCTAATTCAAGTAAGCTTTGTTGTTTAATAAAATCTATTCGAACTTCTTGATAAACAAACTAGCCAATTAGCGTGTTAACTCGACCTTTGTTCCGCACGCAACTGGCAAAGGTCAATCGCATTTTTTGCATTATTTAACGAGAGAGACGGAAAGAGAGAGTGAGGGGAGAGACACGAAAATGGCTTGGCTGGGATTATCGCACATCTTGAATATATCACTAGCTTATGCATATCAGCTCAGGGTTCTCAGCCCCCATTTGCGGGCAACTGCCTGTGATTTATTACCAAATGCAGCCAAGAAAACCCCCCAAAAACGACTGCAGCATAGAGGGCAGTGAGGAAGGTGGGGAAACACATGAGAGTAGCTCGAGTAAGTGGCACATGATGGATGGTTATTTGTTAATGGATTTAAAGATAATTAAATTAGGTGCAGCCAGACCACGCCATGCTCATTATTTGTTTCTATCTCACCCAAGATATAAACTCCAGAATCGGGAGTTGGCACGCTAAAGGTCACTGATAGGAAATGCAATTGGGGGCAGGCCAGTGAGGAGTGGGAGTTGGAGTCGCATATGGCAATTGTACCTGGTTGTGGTTCTCTCTCCTCTTTCTCTTTCTCTTTCTCTTGGAACTTCTCATGTAATTAATCTTGCGACCTCATCCCGGGCATATGGAAATTCGTTCAGTTCGGTACTGTTCAGTGTTGTAAAATGGTTCTCAAGCAAACAGCCGAAACAACGGAAAATTTATGAAGTGTAGAAAAAGCAAATTAAAATTGATGGAAAACAATAAAAAATGCGGGCACGAGCAAAGCAATGGAGGTGGGAGAGGAAGAAAACACTTTATTTGGCAACTCGATGGATCTAGGTGTGATACGTATTCGTTTGGGGGGCCAGCAGAGTCCATAAACTTTATGTGGCACCATAAAAGACTGGCGATGGCAAGCTGGGAAAGCTGGAAAAGCTGGGAAACTGGCAACTGTAATTGCAGTCGCCGCAGCGAGTTTATGCCGTAGAATCAATCGAACCACATGAATGCACATTCAACTTTGACACTTTGACTGGCGCATAATCGATTTCGTTTCGGAGAAAGGCATCGGTGGGGGTGCTGGTCTGTAGGGGGGCTATGGCGGGTGCTTGTGTCAAGGTTGCCCGCGTATGCAAAATCAATTTACGGTCTACTGCGTCAGCTTTTACTCGACTCAAGTCGGGTGTGCCTTGTTCCTTTGAGCCACAGCTAAAGCTGTACAAGCTTGTGTAGCACGATAGGATGAACTTAGAGAAAGCGACTAGAATGTTTGGACGAATTTAGAAAATCTATCTGAATAAAGCAATAAATTGGGCATTGATTCGGTACTAAGAACGACTTTATTTTAAAAGTAATTTTAATATTTGTATATAGAGTTTATTTCTGGTTAATTCAATTATTATCTCTAATTTCTTTGAGTGTAAATATCTGATGTATCCCAGCACATGTTATATAGTCTTTCAGTTCTCATCTGCTCGCATTTCCCATATCGCGTTATATATTTCTGATTGTCTCGTTTAAAGCTGCACCTCCTCCACATCTCCTCCTTCTGCTCCTCCTACTACTGCTACCTTCCTCGTCCCTCACTCGGAGTACCCTCCGCTTGGCACGTACTCTACCTGGCGCTCTTTATGTACTCGCATGTGTGTGTAAGTAATGTTTATATCGTCAAATTCAATATAAATGCCTTACGTTAATAGAATTTATAATGAGCGCACCTAGATTTGCCCCAGCGTGTGTCGCCATCTTCAGCTCCTCTTCCCCTCCACACCCTTCCTGAGTAGCTTTTCATAATTGGCCCAAAACTCTGAGAAAAAAAGCAGGCAACCCAAGTTGTCCGCCTGGCAGGGGTTCCCAAAAATATATGTTGTCGTTTTTAGCATTGGAAATATCCGAAAGAAGAGGAAAAAAAAGCCATACAACAAATTGTTTATTTAATTATTTTTTTTCCAGGGCGTCGCTTTAATAGCATCGTTTTTGCGGGGGGATTAAAATGCGTATAATGCGTGTGCCACATAAAGTGACGATCCTAACGTGTTTCAAAGTACTCTCAGGAATGTCGTTTAATCAGGGTTTTTATGTGGCCATGCACAGGTTTTTGTTGATCCCATAAAATACATTAAAAAAGCTTGATTAAACACAAGAGTTACAGTAAAGTTGGTTAACAATAAGAATATATAGAAAAAAAGATATATCGTATAACTGCCGTACAAACTATCGGTCGATTCTTGTTATCTCCCAAGATATTGCAACCAAATTTAATAGATCGTACTTTTTCTATATATATATATATATATATTGATGAAACTTGACACACATGCATCTTATTACTGCAAGCTGTAAATAAGTCGGAACGAGCCGGATCCGACAGATATATCGTATTGCTGCCATACAAACTATCGGTCGATTTTTGTTATTCGTCAAGATATTGCAACCAAATTAACTGCATCGTACCTTTTTTATATTTATAATAAGCATATAAAATTTCATCAAAATCAAAAGAATATAACATATAGCTGCCATAGAAACAATCCGCTGATATGAAGATTTCAGTATGAATACCAGTTTTGATTTTTGAAATAACTTAACTTATCAGTACCAATCATAATATTGAATATACACAATGCCATTCAATTCTACACCATTATATATAACTAGTATGGGAAGGATCGAAGGATATAGGGACCTTCAAGGGTATACAACATTCAACATGCTGAAGGTAGCCTCTCTACCTTCTTCCATTTATCTTGTATCACTGGATATACTTACGTATAGATGGGCTTGACATTGCCCTGACGATACCAGATGACCAGCTGCACCTTGTCGGCTATTTGGGTGCCGGGCATAAGATCACAGGGTAGCGCCACCTCCGACCCTACGGCTGTCAGCACATCCGATAGAGGACCTGCAAGAGAAAAGAAGGAGAAAGAACATGAATATCTATAGTTGTAATTGAGAGGGCATTTGATATCTAATCCCCACTTAGTGGACATAACTTTGTTAATTAAATTATGTGAACTTTGACATTATATGCTGGTTGTGCGTTGAACTGTAGCACAAACACACACATAGAGACACGTATGCAGTATATACATACATATCTTTGCTATAACTATGACTATAAATTGAGTGACAGCTCGATTTCCTTTGTTGATAAGCCTGGCGCTGAAAGAGTAAGCGCGCGCGCCCCCACGAGTGTCCCACTGTGCGGATCGCGGGATTCCGATAGCGGGTACCGACATCATCATCGTCGACGTCGGTTATCGTCATCATCTATATGCATTTAGTACTGTGTGTCGTCGTGTGGCGCCTCGAAGCTGTCGCAACCTCGCGACGTGGTGTCGACAACGATGACTTCTTCTGGTTCTCTCCTCCTCCTGCTGTGCGTGTGCCGCCCGCTGTGGAGCTGACTGTGCTGCTCGGCTGGCGAGCAATTAGTCGTAAGAGGCAAGGGGTAGTGGCAGGGGGGGCGTACTAGGCCTTGCACTGGGTGTAGCTCAGCCCAGTTGACAACTCCCGTTGGCATTGTTGCTGTTGTTGATTGGTATTTGGTATTATAAAAGCATTGTAATTATACAAATTATATTCTCCATATTTCCATGGGCGTGTCGTACGTGCCTATATGTGCATGTATGTACGTCTTCCCTACCCTACCCCTACCCCTCCGCCTGCCCGCTGTGCTGCCTAAATACTTATCAAAGTTTTCGTTTTTCGGTTTATCGTTATGTGTTTACTTTGCTTTTAAGCTCTTCATGAAGTTGGTCAACATGCAACATGGAAGCACTCTTCTATATATATACATATCTATGGTATTTAGTTGCTTATCGAAAATAGAAGCTAATCAATTTAATGCATTTCTACTCAACATAACATACACATCGCACAGTTGATCGCCTAATTGGCGGAAAACGAGTGCAAAGTTCTCGCCAGGGCCCGGGAACAGTTTCCGTGCTCGATTAATTGTTGTAACCGTCGCATGATTTGCATATGAAATGAATTACGCAGCTGGAGCAGACCTCCCAACGCCCCCAACTCCCCTCAAAGTTCCCAGCTGGGCGTGGCACGGTGTGCTGAATTATTATTAGCTAATGAAAACTCGTGAATGGAATGGAATGTTGTGGCATATTTGGTTATTGTGGGTACAAATATGATGGAGCAGTTTATTGCGAGTGAATAACTTAAATAATTGGAAACCTTTTTCAAATGTTAATGAAATATTTAAGCAGCTAAGGGAAACTAAGGGAACAGTTAACTGAGGGCTTAAAGTAAAAGTCTTATAGAGTAAATTAAACATGTTTAAGGTATTTTGTTCTTTAGACAGGTAAATAACTTTACTTTTCGCATAAAATAAATATATTTCATTAGTTTTTGCAATGAAATATATGAGGTATAAGGAATAACTAAACAGAATTTACTGATTCTAGCTCATGTGGTTGTTGGGATACGAGAAAAGTTTGTGCATATCTATTATATATATTTCGAAACTGTACATTATTCTATGCATTTACATATTATAAAGTATATTCTGTCTGTAAACCAACATTGCCATATACAGCTTTACTTCATTCCGAGTTCCTACAGTTGGTAACATGTCTTGATAAATGTCTTATAAAACGAAAGCAATAAACTCTTACAAAACATGTGGAACTACCTAATCTGCCCCTCTCTGGCGATACTTAGAGCGCATAATTAACTTGATATCAAACGATTCCGACAAACTGCTGAAACATCCGAATGGAACGGAACCAAGTCTTCCAACGATTTCCTCCCGGCGCGGCGACCATCTGTTTGCCATTCATTCATTTGACGCAACTCTTAACAAATTGCAGCCGAGGCGAGCGCCATGACAAATGGCCATGGCCATTAGTTATAGCCATAGACGAATCGAGAAAGATGTGTCAAATCAGCGTTACAAATCGTAGGTCCAACACCCTGCAGCCCCCACTCCCATCGACCCATCACAATATATACAATATATCGTATATATACAAAACGCACTTAGCCAAAGCGCCACGGGATGGAGGCGCCAAAAATATTACCACAGTCGTCGGGGGGGGAACATGGAACGATGGGGGATGGTAAGAATCGAAATCGGAATCGATTGAATGATTTAATTCGTTGTTGCGAGGGCAAATGCAATTTGTTTGGCCACAGAGAAGAGTTGGGAGACCCAAATTGGGGTCAACAGATCAAAGCGATAAAATTTCTGTTACAGATGATGAAGAAGAAGACGCCGATGACGATGTCGATGACGTTGACGATGACGATGAGAAGGCAAGGGAAGGGAAGAGTGGGGAAGGGAGGAGTCTCTGGTAATTGCTAATTGCAACGCAGCCAACAAACAAACAAATGTTCACACACTCTTCGAATGCGCATTCGAAATGCAAATGGAAATCGAATTTGAATCGAATGCGCATTTGAAAATAATCGAAAAAGAATGCGAGCTTTTGCAACTGTCGTCTATTGTGGAGGTTGACTTTGATGCCAGCCGGAAATTAGCTGCAGAGCAGGAGGAGAGAAGAGCAGGGAGGGGAGAACAAGTGGGAGAAAAGATTTATTGTCACACGCTTCGAATCGGACTGAATGAATGATTGAATGAGTGAATGAGTAAATGAGTGCACGAGTGAGCGAACGACTGAATGAATGAGTATTAGGCGCAAAAGTGCATTTCAATGTTGTGTAGCCTCGTAATGGCAGCTTCATCTGTCTCCGATCTACTTTGATCTGCTTTTTATTAGCCGGCAATATTTTGACAAATTGTTCTCGCAGTTCCCTCTCCCCCCTCCTACTCCCCTTCCTCCTCCTTGGTATGTTCTTTCATGCTAATGGTGCATGCAACAGCGTCGCCATGCATGACATATTCTATAATTAAGCAACAACATGCTGGCCCCAGTCGCGAGGCCCCGTTGAAGATGTTTCTTGCCCCATGTTGTCGCCTCATAATTGTGCCACTTAATGTGGGCGTCAACATGATGCACGCTTGTCTCTCTCGTTTATAGCACACATATACATATATGCAGTTATAGGAAGTGAACAACACGAGGAGCATTGTAAATAATCTACGATGCAGATGCAGTTTCTCCAGAAACTCAATTTATGAACTCCGAACAAGAATCTGCATGTCAATTGTTAGAATATTCCTAGAACGGAGTTTATAGAGTGCTAGCGATAGTATGGCAAATAAATTATAGTCTCTTTATGTAGAGGAAATATAAAAGTAGAAAGGGGAAAGAAGCAAGAACAACAAAGAGAAGGTTTAATTGTTATAGAAGTAATTTCCAATATGTTTCCCCAGATTTCTCCATTAGTTCAATTCCTTTGCGATCAATACATTTGGGTTAAGTACTCCTTCCCACCCGAGGGGTTATACAGATCTTCTGACCCAACTGATCACTTAGACCGCTTGGCAAAACAATCTCAGCTAAGTGCAAGGCAATTAGCCACTCGTTCAGTCAATCAGTCATCCATTCCTTTCTTCGTTTATTTATTTAGCCTGCAGTTTGGAAATTGAAATCAAAATATTTTGACAATGGCCCCCCAAACTGTGCGATCACTTTCATGTATGTACAACATGTTATGTAATTACTTAGATCATTTGTTTGCCCAACGCCCCACGGCGAAAGAGTTTGGTGCAGGAGAGACGTGGGGAAATTAGAAAGCAACATGCAACAAGAGCTTTTCGTCGCATACATAAATAAGAAAAACATAACAACAACAACAATAACAACAAGTTGGCGCCTCTGCTACAAAAAATAAACAGATCCAAATAGATCAGCAAATAAATCAAACTTCAAATGTTTATGTTCTCTACATGGGGCAGGAAATGGAAATGGAAATGGAAATGGAGAAAAAGCTCTAATTTGATATATGTACGATATGCAGATGTTTATATCTTCTTGTAGTGCATGAAGGTATTTCCCAACACAGATCCTTTTTCTTAGGCGCATTTATCATAAAGATATATGGGCTATTTTTCTTGTAAATAGTTAGCTTCCGCTGCCTTGGGATTCTCTTTTATTTACCAACAACTTTTTGCTTTCTGGCAAACAATTTTCAGCGATTTCTGTGTAAATTTTCAATCATCAGCGCCGTTCCATCAATCTGCCAATTGAAAGCGCTTTTCCTTTTCCCTCCATAAGAATCTGCAATTCAAGCTAAAACCAAACTTCGATTGTCTTTAAGCCACATGTCAACAACAAGTAGAAGCAGCCCAGGAGGAACGACAATTGCTGGCGACAAATTGGCAATGACTCAAGCAAACGCCTCTCCTTCCCCCTTACCCCCCTCCTCCATAACCCTCGCCTGCTGAGTAGGCGCCAGTTGACAGGGAGTGTAACGTAAATGTCTCTTTGATTTTTCCTTTTATTTCTATATCTTTTTTTTGCACCCCAACAACAAACATAACACGAACGCCTCAAACTCTGCACGTGACCAATGACAATTTGCAATACGAGTTTGCTGCCCATTTATGACCCTCCTCCTCCCCCTTTCTATCGTTAGTTTTCTTTATTTTATTTGACTGTAAGCCAACTCGACGTCAAGTTGACTCGTTGTCATCGATTTGTTCTTTAATATTTCCTGCACTCGCATTTGTCGACTTCTTTTTTTAGGGTCTGCCTGCCCCAACATCAAAGCGTTGACGGAAGTTCAAATTGTCCATTCACTTGTTGGTCTGCCTGCAGATTCAGAGCCCCGCCCACACCCCATTTCGTCTTTCCCTCGAACTCTCATAATACAATTCCGATTACTGTTCCCATTGGCAAACTCAGCTAAATTAACTAAAAAATTACTCAAGTTTTTTCTATTCTTTCTTTCTCTCTTCTCTTCACTAGATAAAGTCTCTTTTATTATACGATAGGATATAAGAAGTTATAACATATGGAAAATACTACGTGCATGTGTGTGGATTCTCTTTGAGTGTGTAGCTTGGTCAGTTTTATTGGATTTTGGTTAAACAAAACTGAAGCAAATACAAGAGAAATTTGAAATATGCAACGAGGAATACGCAGGATTATATATCTCTAAGATATGATATATATGTAATAAGAACAAGTTCTTATAATAATATTTATACAATTTTCAAGGCACTTTAGTTATACGATATAACACAATCAAAAGTGGTTTAGTTAATGATCTTTTAAATCCATTACTCTTCACTGCATGAATAGACATATCTTATCCGCATGGCATCCACACACATCGAGCACTCACTGTGGCCAGTTCGGGCATTTTACAGTTGCGTGGCATGTCTGGGACACATAAGTCATCATTCAAGCGGTGCAGGCACTCGACTGCATGAATATTTATATAGCTCGCTTACAATATTATTATAAATGTGGTTCTCCTTATTTATAACAAGCTGTTCGGCAACGTAATCTATGTACAGAAATCTTTGTGCAGAGAGAGAGAGAGAGGGAGAGAGAGGGAGAGAGGGAGGGAGAGGGGAGTAAAGAATAATAACTAATTTTATGATGGATTACCTGGCTGCCTACCCTTTCCCCCCTCCTACCACTACCACTGCCCAGCGCAACCCCATGTGAGGTTCCAGTGCGTTGCACTTATCGTATACGCTACGCCACGTCTATCAAATGCAGCGCAGCGTGAGGCTCGCCACGCTTATCACACACACACGCAAGCAGACACACACACACACACACAGGGACACACACACAGACACACACACACATGCAAGTCGACTAATAGAAACCTCAAAGTGCATTTACCATTGTTGACATTTATAAAATGCAAACAGAACACGCAGAGGCGATAGATAAGTAGAACATGCAGAAGAAGAAGAAGAAGCAGCAGCAGCAAGTGGAGAAGGAGGAAGAAGAACCTGCTGCACGGACACGGATATGGACTCGGATATGTACACAGCTCGACGCGGCCCACGATAGTTAGAGACATCACTCAAAGTGATTAGATCGCAGTGCGGGGCACGAACGAACATAGATAGGTAACATAAGTCAAGCCGCAGTTCGGGTCGGAATCTATGTAGAAGACCATTCTTCTACATAGTCAGAAGAGTGTATATACATATATCTCAATGTGTGCTCAATGTTCAATTAGCCCAGTGTGCCTGAGAATATGAGGTTATGTTCACTTGCTCGCCTCTTTAGCCTCTTTGCCGCCTGCACATTTTTTACGATATTGACACTACAAATCGTGACTTTTTCATAATGAGCGGGATTTACACGTGTTTATGACCCTCCACGGGTTTAACCCCCCACTCCTTACTCCCTCACCCCCCTCCCTCTCTCTGGCAAAGTTAGTTCAATGGGTCACACTCGAGTGTATATGAGTAACAACAGCAGTTACAGCCCGGGGCAGGTTGCTAAGTAAGTCGCATATTTACGGTATTGTTACGGCTGACAGACAGGACATTACGATCTTGGCACTAAGTAGAGAGTGAGTAGGGTGACTCATGGTGCCAGTGAGTGCAAAAACAACAGGAAATATTTATAAGGCAGTTCTGTTATTTCACTTTTCATGATATACCTCAAGCTGAAAGAGTTTAGCTAGAAGAAATTTAGCTAGAAAGTCATGTTGTCATCTTTGCTCTTTATAATTATATATTATAATAGATTATAACAGTATTAGCAGCTCTAATAATACTTTACTTCTATTATTTTAAGGCTTTAAGTATTGGAACACCCTTGTGCAATCATAGTTGCAAAAGCAGCTTGACTTGCAGCCTGTCCACTGCTTAACACCTTCGCCTGTCTGCCTCACTCTCACTCTCTCACACACTCTCCCTCTCTGTCTGTCCATCTGGCTGTCATTGTTACTGCTCGCGCCTCGCAAATGGAAGTTGCGCTTTGAAGTGCCCCATGGACACCTTTGACAAATAGTTGCAATAAAATGTCCTAAGTGCTGCGTGTTGTTCAGAGAACAAAAGGTGTCTCTGCCTTTGAATGAATGCATGCCTCTCTCTCTCTCTCTCTCCCTTAAGGGGTACCAGTAACACTACTGCTACCTGTACCCACTCCTCCCCTTAGAGGACTCCCACTAATCGCTGGGTAACATGATATTCATGCCGCATCGAATTAGCTCTTCTGGCCACGTAGCCACGTAGCCACGTAGCGCAGGCACAACTTGAGCTCCAAAGAAGATATTATGCAAAATAATATATAATTTTGATAGCACCCAATTTGAGCCTGTCATAACAAATGTGCCGAAACAAGTCCTGAATATGTATGCGAAGCAGGCTCCCTCCCCATCCTCCTCCCCCAGTCGCCCACTTGCCCCTCTCTGTCTGGCAGGCACGCAACAAAAAAGGGGCCCAGAAAAAAAATCGATATATGTATGTAAAAAATGTTTGCATGACTTTAGGAAATTTACCAAAGTTTTTCCCCCCTCTCTCTCTCTCCCCCTCTCGTTCGATGGGCCTGGCCAAATAAAGCTTCATTGATATGAAAAATATCTTTTAAATGCTATAAAGCAGCTGCCAGTTGGAAGTTCTGGCGAGGGCGTGGGCGGGGGTGGGGGTGGAGCCGGCTTTGGTGGTCGGCGGTCTCTGTGAAGAGCGGCAGAAACAACACTCATAAAATTAATATGATATAATAAAGAAAAATTTGCAAGCTGCCAAAACCATAACGATTGATTCTGAATTATAGCCAGGCGAGCCTAGGGGGTAAACGAAAGGAAGTGGGGAGGTGGGCATGGTTACGCCTTCAAAGGCCACTTTGCCGCAATATGCTTTGAAGGCGGCGGTGGTGGCGGCGGCAGAGGGGGAGTTGCGACTCCAAAACGAAAGCGAAAACGAAACTGAATCGAATAAATAACACGGATCCACATAAAATCAAATATGTTGCGCCAACAGCAAGAAGAGCAAGAAGAGAAGGAAAGGAGAAGCAAGGGGGGAAAGGTTAGAAAAAGAGAAAAAATTGATTCGGTTTCGGGACGTGGCCGCAAGGAATTTTTAAGGGATTAGTGTGCCACACTTGCCCAACGCGTAGACAGTTGAGGGAAAGGGGGCGAGTGAAGGAGGGAGGCAGGGGAGCCCTTCAAATTAATCATGGCATTGTTCGGCGCTTTTCAAAATAATAAATACTTCAGCGCAACTATAAAATAAATTACTCAAAATCATTTCCCTATCGCAACGGAACAGCCACTAACTATATAGTATAGCAAAGGCCCCCGAGGTAGTGCGGAGAATAGATCGCCAGCGGAACAGTGTTTGGACAGTTTTAACATTCGGTTTCAGTTTAGAACACATCGCTGCACCCCGCTTCGTCGCCCTCCATCTCTGCTGGCAATTCCAGTACGCTTTTGTTCGCATTGTCATGCGTTTTGTGTGTCAACTTCAAATGAAATGAAATGTCTGGGGAATTTGTAGATCATTAATAACAGAGAGAGAGCGAGACAACAGCAACAGAAACAACAACAAGAGTGTAGGGCCACTTAGGAGCCCTGTGAATGGGGCGTACGACTGCTGACTGGAGATGGGAGATGGGAGGGACTGCATGGCGTGCCCCGCGCCAGTTGTCAGCGGGACGTAATAAAAATGCCAGGGTGAACCCCAGTGCGGGCGCTGCTGGCACAACAACTGGAATGGCAAAAATTAATCACAGCACGAGGAGAGGAATGAATGAAAAATGAAATCGCTGCTCTGAGATACCTCTGAGTATACTCGGCATACCCAAAATAGACCCGAGCACAACATGAGATCAGCTGTTTTCTCTTCTCTCAATCCCTTGGGTTGTGTTTTTCCCCACGGACAGATTTGAAATCTGGATAAGCTGAAGTTGATCAATTGCAGAGGCTGTCAATCAAATTAATAATGAAAATAATCGATTATTTACTGCACAAAAAGGCTTGAGAGCTGTGACTTATGCTGCACAAGGTATGTCAATCAACATCAATCAACTGCTGGAGAAGGTTAGCAAACAATGACTTACAGAAATATTCATATTTTTGTATCATCAGTAGCAATAGTTTATTGAAAATATGTTAATAATAATATCTAATTGAACACTAAATCAATATCAATCATACCTCAATCAATCACGTTTAGTAACTTCAACTTGTGTAGCTGATTAGATTTATATATTTCAATCACATTATACAAAATATATTAATAATAATATCCAGCTCTTGACCAAATCAATATTAATCATACATCAATCAAATAACTTACGTTTGGTAACTTCAACTTGTCTTGCTAATTGAATGTACATATTTAAATCATAAAATAGAAGCACTGCTAATAATAGTCAACTATATAGTATGTAAATCATTTCATCACAAATCAAATCGAAATGAATGAATGAATAAATTGCAATGAATTCTGTTCTATATATAATTTAAATATATAATAATAATTCATTTACTCTGCCGTTCTTCAATTAACACTCTCTTAATAGAATCGCATAACGAGAATTAAGTTTTCTTTTCAATCAACTCAAGCATCCTTCGCAGACAATCGCTTTGCTGTCGACCACTCTCAATTTTCCAAATTTTCCCCAGCTCTATCGCCACTTTATTTCTCATTGAAAACAATGAAAATCGTTGCGTATTTTTAGTATCTCTATGGCATTTTTAAGCCTCGGCGATTTATGTGGAATTGAACCTAAATTCATGTGCATATTTTCCCCCCTCTTTTTCTCTCTCTCTCTCTCTCTCTCTCTCTCTCTCTTGATGCTTGTTCTTCTTGTTCATTGTTGTTTTTCGGGTTTTTCATTTCACTTCTCTGCCGTGACCAAGCAGCACTCCACCCCCCGAATATTGCCCTCCCCTCCCCCTCATTTTCCCATTTGCGTATTCGCTTGTTTCTATTATTATTTCGTGTTTCGTTGCATTCTCGTTTTGCTTTTGTTTCGCTTTTGATTTCAATTTTTCTTTTCATTTTTTCTTTTTTTTTTTTTGGCCACTTCCGCCCAAAGTTTTGGCCTTGTTTTTTCAGATTTTGTTCGGTCTGCTGCCACGCGCTTTTTTCCTAACGCTGCACTTGGGAATTGTGTCTGGAATAGGGAATGAAATCGGAATGGGAACTCCTCATCCTCCCCCAGAGGAGTAAATAAAAAATGCCATGTGCATCTTTTGCTTTGTTTGCGTTTAATTTGGAGCGAGAAATGTCAAAAAGCTACAGAAAATTGAGTAAACAAACTATAAAACTAGATTATGGGGACTTACTTCAAACATAAACTAAACGACGACAGACAAACAAGGGGAGTAGAAGGGAAAACCCAGCAGCAAATATGCAAATAGAGTTTGACTATCTAGAAGAGGGGGTGGAGTGGGGGAGAATAAGTCAAGCAGAGGCCCAACTTTAATCGCTGTTAACTCCATTAACAAACGGGCCTCGGAGATTCGAGTCAGTTTAACAGTTTTTAGTTGTGCTTTTCAACAATTTATCTTATACACGTTTCTTTTGATGTATTTGTAAATATACACCGTATACATTCATGAGTTATTCATGAATATGCAGCAACACACACGATGATGAACTCGTAAATTTTCTGACTGTGAGACTTTTTAATATGCATGAAAATCAAATTTGCCTTTTCTCCTGAGTTGAAAATTTAATTTATAAATATATATGCAGATATATATTATATATAGTATATTTTTTATTGCCTGCCCGTCACTTTCCGGTCCAACTTGATATGTGTCAGAGATCGTCTATTTTTTATTTCACTTTATATCCAGTTAATTGTGGAGGCGCCCATCAATCGTGTCAAAATTTTGTAATTTGTAAATATCAAACTCAACTCACAACGCATTTGTCTAAGATGTGAGTGTGTGTGTGTGTGACAAGATTGATGGATAGATAATGCGACTGATAAATCTCCATTAGGACGAGGCATCCTTTTTCCTGCTGCCAATCCGCTAAGAGTTAATTTGCAGGCAATGCGATAGACAATGACAACGATTTGATTTTGGCCATGTCATTGTCATCCTTTGTGAGCCGATTCCCACAGTGTGTGTGTGTGTGTGTGTGCGGACACGCCCACCTCGACACTAAACTGGCACAAACTGGCAGCTGGCTGCCAAAACAACTGCCAACAAACTGCTTCTTCATTTGTCATGACCCCATGAAAAGAGAAGGTAAAATGCGCTGAATGGTGATGACAACCCGTTTGAAATTACTGTCAGATCTGGCTTTTATTTTGAAACTGGCTTGATGGAAATACTAAAAGAAGCTGTTATGTTTTTCCCAACTTCAACAAGCATATTAAGTCATGGTTAGAAATACTCTAAAATACACTAAAGTAGTTTTCTTTTTACTTACAGTTAAATTTCACATTTTTGGAATATAAAGTAAATGACAAACTTTGCTAAGCATTTTACATATTTCAACGGAATGAAATAATGAAATGAGAAGGCAAAATTGTACTAAATTGTGGTCTAATATCTTATTGAAATTAGCTTGATAGGCTTAAAAGTCACGCAAATCTGGCCCTTTTTTTTTATTATAGAACACATTTTCTTCACTCTTCTTTTTACGATCCCTCAATGGGATAGCTTTGATATTGTTATACCACCTTTTAACTCCAAAAAAACTAGCTTTTTCTTATTGAGCTCATCACTGACAAACTGACAGTGGCTCGAGTTGCTTTCATGTAACTAGGAAAAAATGCAGGAGCCCATAAAACAGTCGATTGATTGGCATCAATAATGGCATTTTAACCAAATCACAGGCCCATTTACGGCAGACACTTAATGCCAGTAGAGCTGGAGGCAGATACGGAGGAGGAGCCAGTGACGGAAGAGGAGGAGGAGGAGGCAAATGCACAGTTACCGCATAGCGATGACACCGATGAAACTGACGACTACAGCGACGTGTCATCGTTAAATCTGCCGCCGCCAAAAGTCATAAAGTTCCGATTTCCAGCTGAATGAAGAGCTGAAGACTTCAAGAAAAAGACCTCAACTGACTGCAAATGACTGACGTGGTCTGACTGACTGACTGACTGGCTGTGTCTGCTGTCAATTGTTTTCAAATAAAATCTGGACGCATCAATTGATTTATAGCTCAGTTCAAGTGTCAGTTCGAACCTATTTCAAAACCAGATAGACAATTGAGCACAGAAGCAAAGGCGACGCATAAATTAACTCATTATTTATGGAGAAAGGGCAGTATAACTCAAAAGGAATCCTTTTCACATGAGTTATGTAATAACCTGGGTACCTTATGATGTCGACTGTTAGTGTTGGTAATTCAAACACATTTATATTTAGCTAGTAACTTGTTATTAATAACGGTTTATCGCACTAATCATATGTAAATTGAATGTGACACGCGTCGAGTTATTTTCGTGATTTTGATTAGATGGCAAAATAAAGCATTTTCAATTAGATTTCATATTCTCACTAATTATACAGCTAATTATACCTATGCTCAGGTGGCAGAGGGTGAGGGGCAAGAGTTCTATTATTCAGTTTAATGGAATTATTTTTAAATCAGTCAAACATGCGAGTTCACCCAGAGGGCAAATGTGTGTGAAGAAGAGCAAGAGGGAAGAGGCTTAAGCAAACACACCAACCCACAGATACACTATAGAATATCGATTTCTTTAAGTAAGCAAAGCAGACAATTTGTTTTTCATTCGCTGTGGGAGGCAGGAAGAGGGAGAGGGAGATGGAGATATGGAAGTGTGTTCATGGTGGAATCAGCTCGATGGAACGAGAATAGTAAAAGCATTTCAAGTGAAAATAAATAGTACAAGGCGACGGCGCGCAGGGCCAAAACAACGTGGGCTACAAAAAGAGCAACATCAAAGGAAGCGTCACACACTTGCACACACACACACACACTCGTAGCGAACTAAGTCTAAGCAGGGAAAATCGCTTATGCAGGAAGCACTTTTCTGCTGCGGCTCCTGCTGAGATTTTCAACGCAACAACAACAGCAACGTCTGCAAGGATAAGCGCCCAAGAGCGAACCAAGAACCCACACCAAACCAAACCAGCCCAGACCAGACCAGCCCGATCCCAGCTCCGTCCCGTGGCTTCCCGCGACGGCTGCTCGTGCTGTGTGGGAACGTGATTTCAGCATAATTCCGTATATCAGCGCATAAATGGAGCATGCCAGTGACACACATATCACACACACACCCGCACACCCGCACACACACACAGTCACGGCCATATGCCGCCAGAAGCCAAAGGACAGCTTGGTAGCTGCACTTTTCCAGTTTACTGCGGCAGGCAGCAGCCAGCAAACAGTTCTCAGTTCGCACAGAGCTGCTCTCACTGCTCTGGTCCTCAGCTCTCACTTCTTGTTATCGCCGACGGGTCAAGTACATTAAAAACGAATGCCAAATTTGTTGAAAATCCCCACACACACACACTACTTTTGTATTCTGATTCAGAGTCTGATTTGGATGCGGATTCAGTGCAGAACATAAGGGAAAAGTGCTTAAACTTGCCTCGAGACCAACAGCTCGCTAAATATCCCAAACTGTGTGTGTGTGTGTGTGGATGTGTGTGGATGTGCGGTTAAGGAAATTGTTGTAAATCGCCGAAGCTTGACTAAGCAGTTTCAAAAGTTCTTTGGCAGTTTATTTGCGGTTTAAAGCTCTTTGAAGCAAGCTTTAAGCTGTTGGAACTTTAAAATTTGGTATAGGCTTAAGTGTATTAAAGTTTTAGCAATTTTTTAGTACAAAGTAAAAGAAAAAACAAGCAAATTGTTTTTATTTATGTGTTCTGCAAAACGTTTATAAGTTTTCCTGAATTCCTAAAGGGAATTATCATAAAACTAATTTTTATTTGGCTTGAAAATTAAACTGCCTAATGTCAAATTCAATAAGCCATTTATCGTCTATGTAAGTTCATTCATAACTTTTCTAACCACCCTCGCCACACACTAGTAAAGGCGGCCATCATTCAGTTTTCAAAATCGAAAATCATCGAGTGCCAATTTACAATTTGCAAATCGAAAAGGCATCCGACGCCCATGCGCATTCCTCACTGTAGACAGGGAAGGGTAGAGAAGCAAGAGGGTGAAGGGGGAGAGCAGTGGGGTATTCAGGTCGGCAAAGGTAGGTGATGTGTAGGTGAAACCGTTGCCGTCAAAGGCAGGACTCTGCCTTGACCACATCCACACACACCGTACGCCGTGCATGTCATACACACTCCCACACAGACAGAGAGAGAGGGAGGGAGAAGGTCCATTTGTGAGTGGGAAAGGGACGCAGCTAGTGGGAACATCGATAGGTGGTTGCCAAACATGAAACATGAAATTCGAGCGGTTTCAAATTGAGCCCATTGATTTTTGAGCTGAGCACGTCCGTCCCGCTGTTATCCCTACCCCGGCCCCCTGCTGTGTGCTGCGAGTGTGTGCTGTTGTATTTGTTTTAAAATATATATGTATATTTTCCGGCTTTTCTGCATTTTCCATTCATGCCACACAATCTATATCCATTCACACACCGAGTTGTGTTGCGGGTAGGTAATTTTTCAAGTACTTCGCGCTGTTTGCTCAGCAGCTTCTGTTGCGTCGCTGCGAAAGGGTCGGTATTTCCTCTATGTGTGTGTTTTATGGGTTTTTTTAACTAATACACATGAGTGTGTGTGTGTGCACAACACATGTATTGGGAGCCGAAATCAAGGATTAAAATGAGCAACAACATCCGCCAGGACTCTTGACTCGCCCGCGTATTTGCCTTGGCGCTTAGCGCCGTCAAGGGTTTTTTCGGGATTCCATCTGCAGCCCGGCAACGCAGAGCCGCCCCAACATGCTTCCCAACAAATTGTTGTACAAATATTTGCCTTGCAAAGAAGTCTTTTTTGACCAACGACATGACAAAAGATAAAAAAAAAAACACGCGAAAATCGGCAAAATCGTGAAAAACACGAAAAACTGTAAACCGAAACTGGCAGCGAAAATTCCCGCAACGCATTTATTGAATTAATGGATTATTTCTGTGTCAAAACATCTGCGCTACGCTGCGCTAACCTCTCTTTCCCTCTCACTCTCCCTCTCTTTCTAGCCACTTTCACCCTTGTCGTTTTTGGGGTTTTTTATTTGCCTTTTCGCTGTTATTTATTCAAAACACTTTGGCTACTGGCCATATTTATTCACTTGCCCCTTTTTTATGCGATCTTTTGTCATAAAAATCTATATACTTTTTCGATTATTTTGCCGATTTCTTTTTGTTAGGTCTGTTTTAAAACCGGATTTATTTGCCGTATTTGATATCGATGTCTGTGCAAATAATTACATCAAAATTAACCATTTAATGGCTGGGAATTTTAAGAATTTCAATTGAATTTCATCGGTTTATTATAAAAAGAAGGCAGCATGTCAGGAATTATCGCGTGGGTTGGCAGTTCGTTTTTTTTTTTGCTACCAAAGGTCAAAGTGGGACGTTGATGCCATTAAACATTGCTTACATTCTTAAAAGGATTCTCTTAATTACTCTCTTATATATTTATGTTTTTATAATATTTCACTCTGTTTTTTCGAAAGTATTTTAATAATTCCCACAGTTGTCTGTACAGTATTTTAAATGTTTGTTGGTTTTTTTCATATTATTCGATAGTTTTCATATACATATTTTTCTTTGTCTATATTTTGTTTTTGCAGTACAAACTGATTCATTATAATGCTCATCAATATGCTTCAATTAAATATCGTTATCGTTAGCTGTTTATTTTAATATTAATAAATACACTTTCGATAGTATTGTACTGTCATTACTATCGTTTACTGACCGTTCTGCTTATGAACTCAACCTGATTCTTCAGAATGCCTTCTCTGCTTTCGCTTTCAACCAGTTTAACATCCTCATTCCCTTTCTTTCATTTTCCTCTATGTTGCTGCAGTTGCGGCAACTTAAAAATCCGCCAAATAGTTTGTTGCATGTTCAAATTACATTACGCTTAACCGAAAAAAAAAGGCCAAACACACACGCAGAGAAAAAAACCATGTCAATTTTCTATTCCAATTGGCCAAACACACACACAGTCGAAGTGAGCGTGAGAGTGGGAGAGGGGGAAAGGGGGAAAGGGGGAAAGGAGGTAGACCACAACCATTGTAGGCCCGTTTTTATTTTTATTGGGCAACATTCATTCCAATTGCGGCTACTCACACTCGCACACACGCTAAACACATGCCACGAATTGGCCAAAAAGGAAAATCGAGGCGCCACAGCAAAGTGAGTTCGCTCTCTTTACCCTCGTTTTTCCATTTCCTGTTGCTGTTTTTGGTTCGCATTAAAATGCACTTGTTAACAAGTAATTTGTCGGGGAATGGCAGATATTTGCTTATCGCAGTCATGAAATCAGTTCAGCCAAATAAAAAAGGTTGAATATTTGATGAGATAGCCAATGGAACAGGCTGAACACTCCATGCCAAAACCTCGGGTAAAAAGGACAACATTAGGTTACTGTATTTTAATGGACTTGGGTCTCGCTCACAGCGAAAAGCGAAAGTATCCAGACCATAAATATGATTATATACGCGCTCTGAAGATGCACTTATAATTAAGATAATAACAACTTCATATGCGACGCGCTTCCCACAAAATGGACTTGCCATAAGTGGAAACTTAATCTTTATTGAAGAGCTCTCTCGTCCTCCCTCCCTCTCTCTCTCTCTGTCTCGGGGGCTTCTCTCTGTTTAACACTTAAGCCTTAAGTCAACTTGAGCACTTGAAAATATTACTAAAATACTACAATACAATGCAATGCGATACAATATGGTTATGGTTATTATGGTTCTTAAGTCGAGTCTCAAATCCCCAGCGAGAAACGAGAAATCAATTTCAATCAAACAAATGCAATCGTCCCGAGGAGAGAGCGGCTCAACCAGCACAGAATCCACTCGAGTGAACCAATAAAAAAAAAAAAAAAAACACAAGCAGAGAAAGAATCGAAATCAAACCGAAACCAAACCGAACAGGAAAAGTCACAAAGCCAAAGGGAATGAGGGGATGAGGAATAGCATGGGATGAGAAACTCAGATTGAAACTGAAACTGATCCGAGTACAGAAAATCGAAAAAATATAAATGAAAACGAAATTTAAAATGAGAATGAAATGCATGTTACGAAATAATTGAGAATAATCAAATTTAAATCGCATTTGATGCTGATGCCGATGATAATGACGATGATGAGCTCAAATTTGCTTGGCATCGATAACAGCGAGAATGCTGCTAGAGGGAGGGACAATGGGGAGAGTGGAGGGAAGGAGGGTTGCCGATCGAGTGTCAGAGTTTGTCACCAGTCGCATAAATCCAATTACACCCGGCACAATTCGGGTTCGATGCGTTCCATGTGAATTTAGAAACGCACTCGACACACTTGCATCCGCATCAGCGGCTTTCCCTTACCTCCCTCCCCCCCTAACATCCCCCCTGCCCCTCCTCAATTCACTGCCCTTTGCTTTGCCATCGAAGCGCAACATTACGAGCACAAACTCTGGCAATGCATTTCCACTTCCATTTCTATTTTCCAGAGTCGCTTGTAATTAACGGGCGAGTGAATTTCGATGCCAGATGTTTGGCCTGAAAGGTTACGCCTCCGCCTTCCTCTCCCTCTCCCTCCCTTACTGGCACGCTCTCTTTCTCCCTCTCGTTTAGAAAATCAGTAAACACAAACGACAAAGTCAACTAACACACATACACACACACACATACAGGCACAACATAATCATGGTATGCGGTAATGAACTACAACAACAGCAACTTCAACAACTACAACAATACCTTATCTTACCAAAAACCCCATTGACATTTTCTCGAATTTCATTTGATTTCCGTTAAGCGCATTGAAATTGAAGGGATAAAAACATTGTAGGGCAGACAGACAGTGTGAAAGAGGGTGAGTAAGGGAGAGAGGTGCTGCTGACCTTTGGCAGTTAAATACTTAGCATATTAAGAGCCCGCATTTTCTGTGTAGATCTATATAAACTACATATCTCTGTTAATCATATGACATTATGTACACTATCTAAGGGGTCTGATTAATGTGAGGATAAACATTTGAGATATCCAGTTTCAGCTGGTACTCAACTTGAGACAGCCAAGCCATTAGAGTTGCAGCTTGAGTAGAGGGTTTCAAAGCGGCAAAGCCATTGAATACTCTTGAAAGGGCTATGTTATCATAAGGTTGTGAAGGTTTAAGACAAAGTCAGAGAAGGTGTGCATGCTACTAGTTTAACATATGAGAGCATATGAGCACCTTGTGTACAGTTTGGAAATCTTAAGATCTATGTAAATATGCTTAAAACATTCTATAAGGAACTTGCTTACAGTTCGATAGTTTTAAGTAGGGTATGTTTTATGAATTGAAGAGATTGACCGTAATAATTGAAGATGTTAAAAGTTCCTTAATTGGTGCCCTTAAGAATTTGTTAACTATACACTAAATATACTTATGAGGACCTTAAGTGGGTATGTTTTTGAATTAATGAGGGTTACGATATTATTTGAAGAAGCTAAACGCTTAATATTTTGTTAATTACCCTAAATATACCTATAGGACCTTGTGCATGTCTTTCAGATATAGTTTTTAAAAGTTGTAAAGGTTTCTGACAAGAATTTGACACTTTTTAGACTCTACCAAAAGATTTTTCAGCAAAATACTTAATGGAAACACTTTGACCTTGTGTATAGTTTAATATAGTTTACATCCGCACTCACCTATCAGAATTATCCCCCAGTATCTTATTCGCAAAGTTATTCTGCCTGTACCCTAAGTCGACCTTTGCTCGATAACAAAGAGAGAACTTGTCAAAATGTTATGCCAGTAACCCACAGTACCTTTGCAACTGAACGCACATTTCGACCCGACAAAACCAAGATAGGGTAACAGAAGATTCAACAACCCCTACGAAGTGCTAATGTCTAAATTACTTTTCATGCTTGTATTCTCTTTTTATTTCTATTTGTATATCGTTTAAGTGCGTTGTGGTGTATGTACGTGTGTGTATCTCGGCTGGCAACCCTACGCAAACTTTTCAATGAACATTTTCCCCATTTCCATTTTGGGAAAACATTTCCACTTGTGTTGTTGCGGTTACGCTGTTTATTTTCCAATTGAGGTTTTGACGCAATTTCGTCAATGGGTTCGCATGTTTTATTTATAGCAGGGTGGTAACCCTATCAGCAGTGTGATTGTTGCAACGCATGTTTCAGACTCACCTTCATCAGCAGTCGCCGGGTGCTGTTCGCCCTGTCCTCCAGGGAGGCTGCTTAGCCCCAGCAGAGTGTAGAAGAAGACTGCAAAGAGGTGGGAGAGAGAGAAGCAGCAACAGCTACCTCTCTCCCTTTGTTTCTTCTCGCTGGTGTTGGCTCTACTCGCGCACATTGTGGCAATTGCACTTGCGGGAGAGAGGGAGCTATATAAAGAGGGAGCGCGGACGCTCAATCAATGTGATTTTCGACGCTTATCTTATTGGCCCCCCTCTGGTCCTCTGGCCCCACACCGGGTGCGGATTTGTGTGCGAATATGCGGATGCGAATGCGAATGTGCGTGGGCCGCTTTAAAAGTTCTCGCCTTAGTTGTGGTCGAGCGCGATAATTGAACGTTTTTCATAAGCTTTTCATTGCGTCAGGCAGTTTTTCCGAGTTGAACCGAGTTGATGTTTGTATTGTGCACATTCTGCTTGCATCTCACTCGCACAAGCGCGCTCTCTCTCTCTCTCCGTCTCTCTTGGAATCTCGCGTTTTCTGTGGTTTTTCGTTCAATTCAATTCGATTTGCATTCGATTTTTGCTGTGCGCCGCTGTAAATAGAAAACAGAAAACATAACATTTTAACGAATTAGTTTTCATTTATGCAGAACAATAAAAAACAACAACAACAATTAGAACAACTGGGAAAACTATTGAATTGCAAATGAAATGAATCAAAGAATGCATGTTTTTCATCTTCTTCTCCCTCTCTTTCTGTATCTCTCTCATTTAGATTGTTATTCTTTCTCGTTTGCGTAAAAAATTATTAAACATTTTGTTAGCCATTGAAAATTCGTATCGCTCTTTTGTTGTTTTTCTTCTTTGAATTGCACTTTGCTTTTCTGATGATTTTCCAATCAGATTTCACTGCATAATCGCAAAACTTCTGTGTCAGCTGTCAAAACTGACATTTTACATAAATTGTGCATTTATTTTGCAGGCTGATCGGCAAAACAGAGCTAGAATTGAGGTTAGATAAGTTTTAAATTGTACATTTTGCGAATACATATGGGTAAAGTGTTTAAAGTATCTGTGTTGTTTCTATATAGTTATTAAAGTCTTTAGAGTTAGTTATTTAATAAACAATTTAAATGTATCTCTTGCATTCAATTGATGAACTTTCATTTACATATATTCCATTTCAATTGTGAAATCTTAAAGTATGCCTGGTTCACATATGTTATACCCGTGTATGCTTCTTTGTATTAAACTGTCTCATCTATCTAGTTAATCGATTTTACTCGGCGCACTTCCTTTACCAAACAGAACCCTCTGCTGAAACCTCATTTAAGTTGAGCCGAGGAAATCGGTTAAAGAGTTGCGACACGCACATGAGCTGAGGAAAATTGGAAAATGTCTTCGGCATTGCTGATATGGATATGGGAGATGAGAGGAACCTTCAATAAAAATGACTCATTCGGAATGCAAGAGGTCCCAGTTCCCAATCTCTCTTCAATGCTAACGTCATCATTTTGATGGCAACTATTTAAATATTTAAAATGCCAGCAGGCTCAACTCCACACACACACCCCCTTGAACAGACACAAGCCGGTAGTAATATTTCTGATAGATTACCGCACTGCAGTCGGACCTGGGAGCTGACTGGGAAATGACCACGTTTTGATGGCCAACGGCGTCGAGAGTAAATAATAAATAAGTAAATATTTGTATTAATATTAAAAACACAAGGAATGCTAAGCAGGGGCCCGAAATCATATGGCACATATATGCACACACCAATACAGGCGCAGTTTGTGGTTGTATGAAAGGGAAATTTTACGGCAACCTCTTGACATGACAAAACAAATTGACCTCAATTTTTTATATGTTAGAAATACTCGGGATGTCGTCGTGATGTCGTCAAGTCGACCGAAAACGGAGCAAATGTATCCAATGTAAGCACACCAAATACACTCACACTCCACTCAAACTCACACACAATCGCACACACACATATATACAGCTGTCATTCACAGTGCATGTCGTGTAGTGTGGCCAGGTGAAATATTGCTTAATATGAAGTAAATACAAAGATTTAAGTAGCAATCAGGCTCCAACGAGCAGCCTCCCTGTCACACTCTGCCTCCCCTCCAGCAACTCCTCCCTGTCAGGCGACTTGTTACTTACATGCTCTAGTTTATTTCCTGTATTTCGGTTGAAGCAATTTCGCAAGATTTTCTCTAGCTAAGGGGCTTACGAGCAATTCTTCTAATACAAACACAAACACAAACACCCCACACACTAGCAGGCGTCAATGGAAGCAGGAGCGCAACAAACAATATCGAGGGTGCCTCAACAAATACAACCAAGTCATTTACGTTGAATGTACTTGAAGTTTTTGATTAATCAAATTTATTAAATTAACAATTAAATTACAATAAATAATATAATAAACTGAACAATTAAACAAACTAATAAACATCAAATAGAAGGAACATCGTTACTGTCAATCTCTTCAAATAAATCATTGATCATTAGTACCACTGTCATACTTATTATCGCATTCCTCATACGGAATCTTCGGAGTCTTCGGAATCTTCGAGTATGATTATTGACGGATTGTTTGAAATGTTTTCATAATACGAAAAGCTTCTGCGACAAATCGGACAACGTCGATTGTATCGTATTTTCTGGCAATAAACTTCAATGCAATCGTGACAGAACGTATGCTTGCAATACAATTTCACCTCGTTTTGCTTGGGCATTAGACAGAAGACACAACACTCCAGCTCTTTCCTGTACTCCATTGCCCTTGCCATCACATTGGATATTGTGTAATACAGGTTTTTCAAATAATGTTCAATTATGTTACGACAAGTAACGAAAAGTGAATACATATCGTAGAAAGTACTTCAATGACTGAACGATATGAACTGAATTGAAGAAATGCCTTTTTTAGATTTATATGGTATGGAATAAAGTATACTTTTTTGTCATTCAACAACTTCTGCCTCTACAAAAACAAAACCCCAGAAAGACAGTATAAATCTTAACAAGTTTCTTTTCCAACGCGCCCATTTGTCAAGGCACTCGCATGCCGCTCCTGCCCACTGCAAGCTCTACGCTCTGCCTGAGCCAGGGTGTCAAAAGGTGAGCCACAGTTTTTGCTGGGAAAAAAAAAAAAAGTAGCAGGAAAAAGCAACTAGCAACTGGCTACAATGCATGAGTTGCCATTCATAATATTAGCGCGTCGAGGCGATGACGATGGCAACCAAGAGCAGCAGCAGCAGTTAAAGCAGGAGCCGGGACAGGACGTGCTACATGAGGCAGGCAGAGTGAGAGCCATGTGCAAGGACCTTGTTGTGGGCTCGACAGCGAATCGACAAATGTACACACATATATAGACAGAGCAGGGGGAGGCAGTGGCACGGGGGGTGTGGCAGACGACGAGGCAGGACTCTGCCACAAACTACACGTGTACGCAAAGCAATCAACAAGCAGGATACGAGCCGAATGAGTAACATAAATAATAAAAACGAGAGTCGCTGGCGCACTCTACATCCCTTCTGCCAACTCTCCTCTCCTGCTGCCCGCCTCCCCCCTCCCTCCACCAGCCAGTTGCCACTCGGAGCATTCGCATGAATGATGTCTGAATGGCAATGTGTGAATGGCAGCCCGAGCAGAGCAGAGCAGAGCGTGGCAAGGATGTCTGCTTATTTATGCTGTGCCTATTGGCGCCACTTGAGACTCCCAAGACCTCGGACCGTTTCGCACCTACAAAGCTCCCTCCTTCGACCAGACCACCTTTGAATCTAGCGCAAATAGAAAATATTTATGTATTATGCAAAGCGAACTGCGTAGTATACAGAATATCGAAGGAGTAGCGAGAGAGGGAGTGAGGGAGCGGCTGAGGCTGAGGCTGAGGCTGAGAATTGCGATGCCAAATAATGGAAACCTGTTGGCTGAAAATCTAATTTTCATGCCACCCCCCTACCTTCCTCACTCCCTTCCTCAGGGGTCCCTTGCGCGTCTAGCACGTGTAAATACAAACAAATTCAGCGAGACAGCATCGGGTTTCGCTCTACTTGCAACGCCCACGCAGCAGCCAAGACATAATTCAGTGAATGGTTCAGCAAGAGAGGGAGAGTAAGAGAGAGAGGGCGAGCGGAAGGGGGCAAGGCAAGCACATGAGTATTTAATTTAGGTTTATGCTTGCTGCCAACATTATGTAAGACTGGTAAGTGCAGATGTTAAGCGTGCTACATGGCAACCCTCCTGCTTGTGTGTCCTTTGCCAGGCTCTATCGAACTGCCTTCGACCCGCATAGCTGGCCAGTTGTTTATGTGTTCATGGTTGGGCCTGCCCTGTAGATTGCTCTATATTGAATTTAACCTGATACAATGAATACTTAAACCATCTCTTATAATGGGCAACTTTTGCTTTAAGGTACTCTATGGGGAACTATTTAATTTCTAGTATTGTTTAGAAAGTGCAATATGTAATAAAAAGAGGGAGTGAAATACTCGAAAACCTTTTCTGTATACAATTTATTTTTATAACTCATTTATTATCATAACTAACAGCCACATAAGCATCCACATTTGTTCAAACTTAGAGATAGTCTAGTTATGATAGAAAAAATAGTATAAACAAGAGTAGGGAAAGGTTTTCATACTATTTTCTATTGTGTCTCCCACTTTGTCATACTATTTATACCCTTCCATCATGGAAGATGGACAAAAAATGGTATACCAACTTTGTGCAAATGTATGTAACACGCAGAAGGAGGCGTAAAGTATAAATATTCTTGCTCAAGATCAATAGACGAGTCGATTGAGCCATATCTGTCTGTCCGTCTGTTTGAACATCAAGATCTCAGCCATTAAAAAAAGCTAGAGACTCCAAATTTTGCATGAAGGTTTATGTGAACTGTCCACAGATCAAGTTTATTTCAAATATTCGGTGCCACGCCCACCGCCCAAGCAAGTTAATATTTTAGTTTTTCAAGTCGATTTGTAAGCGCCGTATTAGAGATATAACTTTCTGGCTTTGATACATTGTAAGCTGACTAGAATATCTATTATTGCTGCTAATTTTAATTCCATCGAACAATTAACACAGTAGTTATTTAAGAACGCATAACAACAAGTGCTAATGTTAGTTAGGAAGGCAGGCGAGCGCCATCTGTTGGGAATAATTTTAAAGCATGTGCGTAAATATATTTAACAAATTAAACTAGACAGGAGCATAGGTCAAAGGTCCCGGGCAAAGGAACAAGGCCGGTACAAAAGCTCCAAATTGGCGGAAGTCGTGTGTCCACAGATCAAGTTTATTTCAAATGTTAGGTGCCCGCCCACCGCCCCAAATCATAATTTAATTTTTGAACTCAATTTGTAAGCGCTGTTTAAAAGATAAACTTTCTGACTTAAATATACTAAGCTAATGAAATATCTACTAGTCTCAAATTTCAGTCCATCGGACAATAACACAAGTTATTTAAGAAAGCATAACACCAAGTCTGGGGCCATCTGTGGGATAATTTCAAAGCATGTGCTAAGCTATGATTTAACAAATTAAACTACACGGGAACATACTAGGTGGAAGGGTATGCCACTGTCGTGTGTTGGACTGTTGCTTTTCTCTGGTTTTCTTTAACCTATGCTGTATTTCCATATGAAATGAAAAGGAATTTATTAATATTTGAAATCCCCTCAAACTTTGGCTTGTTCCCTAAGTTCTTCAATGCAGTTGGTTACTTTTTGGGCTAGGTTTCGTTGCTCTTCTCTCTTTCTCCTCCCCCCCACTCCGTCTCTCATTCCACTTCCGTTCGCCTAGCAATCAAGAAGTTGCACACGCCAAGCCAATTTGCATAAGTGATTTGCTGTCTGGGGCCTGCAGACCGAGTTGAATGATGTACCATGTCGGAGCTCGCTTCATATGATCTCTTCATTCGCTCACATCCTGCGGCGCATCCTAAAGGTGAGCTGCGTCCAGATATGGAGACAACGTGACGCCAAACAAATTTATGAACAGCATTTGCACTATACGATGAATTTGAGACACGGCAACAGCAGAGAAGGGTGGGGTAGATGAGAAAGATGCTGAGCAAGTTTGGGCTCTGGCTGAGGCTGTGGCCAAGGGGGAGAGGGGGGGAAGGGGGAGATGTGCGAAAGCTGTGAGCTCCTGTTGCAGTAAGTGAAATTAATTAAAAAGGACGCATAGCGTTAGTCAAGGATTGTTGGCAGAATGTGGCAGACAGCAGAAGGATGGACGGACGGACAGACAGACTGGCTGAGAGGCGGACAGACTTGGGCGTACAATGAATGGGCAAAAAGATGTCAACACTTTGTTCAAGATGATGACGTCGTCCTTGTTGTCCTTGTTATTGCTGTCGTTGTTGTTGTTGTTGCTGTTGCTGTTGCTGTCCATTGTTGGCTGTCATTGTTTCATATTGCTCTTCTCATCGTCGCCTTCGTCGCCGTCGTCGTCGTCGTCGTCGTCGTCGTCGTCCTTCTGCTGCTGTTTATGAAGTGCCAGGATATCTGCACGTCGCCTTAGAGCGGAGCGCATTGTTAATAATAGAATCTTCTTTTATTTTTGCTCGTTTCGCGTTACAAACTCGCAACAACAACAACAACAACAACAACAACAATGCGCACTTATTCTTTGTTTTGTTTCCACTTGAGTCTGCTGGAAGTTTTTCCTTTGAAGGAGGTTACTCAGCTCAACTCAGCGCAGTCTCTCTCTCATTCAGTTTTGCCTCCTTCATTTGCTTCGTAGGCGTAATAATTTTACCCCTCTCCAATTTGTTTGGTTTTAAGGCACATTTTAAATAATTAAATTTAATATTTCATTCGTCTCCCTTCTTATGAGTTTTTTTATCATTCTCCCTAAACAAGTCTCGGTAATCTTCACATCTTCCTCTCTCTCTCTCCTGTTCCTCTCTCCTTTTGTTTACCACATCAAATCTGTTTTAAATGCTGCGAGATAATTAATTAAATTCACTTAGCTCAACGCAGGAGAGGGGGGGGGCAGGGAGGCAGAATTCCTTTCCATTCTGCCTAATGAATTTTCGTTGAAGACCAACAAATCAAAGAAATCCAAAAAGCCAAAACTGTTGCTGTTTAAAGTTTAGCTGCATGTTGCCAAAGAATTTTGGGAGCCACAGAAATGTGACAGGACTTGAAATGGAATTTTTGAAATCAGTTGCAAATGTTTATCATCGAGAGAGCGTGTGTCCTGCGTATCGACCGCAGCAGAATGCAAACTTAAAATGTGCATAAACAATATATTGTAGAAACACACACACACTCACGCATACTTGGAAAATGAAAAGCAAATACAAATTTCAAATTTCAGTGTGAAAATATTTGCGATGCGAAAAATGCAAGTGCAAACAAAAACAATTCTCGGGGAATTTATGCACAGTTTCCCCTGCCTCCCCCCTCCCAGACCACTTTCCCCTTTGAAGCTATAGCCATATCTGTTATGCTATATGCGCTATAAATACACACACACACACATTTTTTTGTTGCTCTCTGCACTTTTTTAATTAAAAGCGAAAAGCCAATGCAATGCGGCCCGTTTTGGGGCAGGACACGAGGGTCACGAGGCACACGAGGGTCACGAGGCACACGAGGCACACGAGGCACACAGGAGACAATGTACGCGGCCGTCGAGGTCGTTAAAGTTCAATGCCAATGGAAGAGCGGAAATCAGCTTGACAATATTGACAGTTACAGTGAGTGCTGATGCACGTTGAGTATACCCTGTAGCAGCAGTGGTAAGGTAAGTGAGAGACTTTTACATTAATATAATAATAATATATGTAGTTAAATGTAATGATTGCAATTTGTAAGTGTAACTCTCCTCTGTTTTATAGAAAACTAATATTTACACTCTATATTAAAGGGAAATTAATTGAAAAACATTCTGAATATTCTTTATTTCTGTCATCTTGCATTGCTCACTTCAATCCTACCCTGCAACAGCGCTAGCTAAGGCAGGGCATATTGAATAACAACAGCTGAAAAACATAAATAATGCATGTGCGCGAACACGTAACTGTAGTCTATATAAATAAGTATAAATATAACGAATATTGTTTATATAAATCGAGCCCTGTGCCCCCCTCTCTATACCCCTTTTCCCCACCAACTTCCACATGAAAAAAGTGTTGCATGTTTTATTTGAAATGCCCCACACAATAGGCTCGACCCGAGTCCGCTGTATGCTTCCTTTGTGCCCGCTTTGTTTATAGAAAAAAACGTGATTTTTCAAAGTGAGAGAGAGAGAAAGAGGGAGACAGAGAAGGAAACAGCGAGAGAGAGAGAGAGAGAGAGGAGGGAGGGAGTGTGGTGGAAAAAGAGCAGCCACAACGAAATTCGTAGGGGATTTGAGAGAAAATGCCGTGTAACGAGCCAAAAGGTGCGCCAGGCACACACGCACAACCACACCACACCCAGAGCTGGCCACACACACACACACACACACACACACACACACAGACATAGTGTGTGTATATAAACTCTGGGGATCCTTTGCGTATTTCAAATGGATTACAAAATGCTTGGAAAATTATTTTTAAATGTGCCGCCAGAGAATTTTCACTTGCCAGGTGGCAGAGGGGTGGGGAGGGAGAGGAATGAGCAGAAAAAGGAAGGGAGAAAGGAGGAGGAAGCAAGGAAGGTGTTGTTGGTGCGGGGTGTCGCAGACAGTGGTTAAAACATGTTTTATTGGCTCGCTCGCATGTTGTCAAAAATTTAGTCGGCCACGTTCCCAAGGCAAGTGACGAAATTAAAGAGGGGCAAGGAAAAAGAAGGTTAAAAGGAAGGGGGGAGGGGGAAGCGCGGGGTGTAGCAAGCTATTGGCCTAAGGAGTTTGTCTGTCTGCGTTTACATTCTGCGGTTTTCATGGCCTACGCACGTGCCACAAGGAAGTTTGCTTAATTGTGTGAGTGAGTGAGAGTGAGTGTATTTGTGTGTGAGTGTATGTGAGTGAGTGTGTGTGACGATTAAGTGTCTGTGTGTGCGCGTATTAATTGAAGCTCTCCATAGTATACTATGTTCCCCCTATCCCTTTATCTGTATCTATAGCAGGGCACTTATAGTGCCACGGGTGGGCGCAGTGGGCGTGTCTCAGTCGCTGCCAAACGACTGTCAACTTAATTGGCTGCCGCGTGAAATTAATTGGATTTTTACGCACTTTATCGTCGTTTTAATTACGGCTTAGAGATACATCTACAGACGTCGCTATCGCTATCGCTGTCGCTGTCGCCGTCGCAGTCGACAGTTTACAGTCACAGCTAAAAGTTAACATTCAATTCTGGTTTTGCTCGCCCCCTAGCATGCCACGCCCCTAGCCCGCATAATAATTCAATAGACATTTCGTTTGTTTATGCGAACTAATTGAGCTGAACTAATTTAGCGTGTTTATCGATTATATTTATCGAAGTGAAGTCACATCGCTAGCTTAGTCCGTTTGTGCAGTGTTGTAATGTGCCAGGAATTATGACGCGTAGCAACAACAACAATACCTGTAACACACACACACACACACACACACAACTCTTTGAACATTACGGAAAGTTCCCTAACTAAAAGGCAGAGAGAGAAAGGGAGAGGGAGAGAGAGATGGGACGGAGATAGAGCCAGCCAAGCCCTCGGTCTGTGCTTCTAATGGAGATTAACTTTAACCCACAATGGCGACAACATGTGCAAATGGCATTAATAAGTGGCTTAACTATAAGATACCCTGCAGACCCTTGTCGCCCTGGTGGGTCATGGTAACCAGCACAGTTTGACTGAGTTATACTTTAGCTATAGCACATACAGCCACACAGCGCTGGCTACAGGGTATTTTCAATTTATATTGCGTTTTTGTGTCTCTACAAGACTACAAGGCTTACTTTGACATATGCACAGCAACATGCCCCAACAACAACTACAACAACAGCAGCAGCAGCACGCAGGCTAAGCTGAGTTCGTGCTGCAGGGGTAAAGGTTAGGGGGAGGCGTGTGTGGGGAGGGGAGGTAGAACCACAGGCGCTGGGTCACGCACAGCGCGCAAATTTTCATCGTTAACAGGCATAAAGAAGGCAAAAAAACCGACGAAGCTGGCAACACAGCCAAGTGGTTAGCCGAGCAGGAAAAGAGGAGCAGATGAGGCAGAAAGAAACGCAGAACAAGAGAGAGAGAGGGGAGATTGGAGCTGACTATGGAGGAGCACTGCCAGGGACACTAGGTAGATGTGGACAGCCGCAGCTAATGCAAAAACAAACACAATGACCAAACAAATTTGCACAATGCACACAGAACAAAACAGGGGGAGAAGGCAAGTGTAGGAGGCGTGGCACAAAAGGAATGGGGCCGGGGGCGGAAGAGTGTAGCTTGCTGCACGCGGCAAGATAAACCATCAGAGGCAGCAAGAGCGGGTGCTAATAACAAAACAAGCGGCAAAAACAACGGCAACAACTGCTGCATATGTTTGCAGTTCTTCTTCTTCAACTGACTCATTCCCTCGCCCACCCTCGCCCCTAATTTGCCCCTTCCTCCACTGTCACTTCTGCGCTTTGTCGGCAGCTGTTTTTGGCTTTGGGGCCTGTTGTCGTTACGTTTTTTGCGTCTCTTTGCCATCGAAGCTGCAGCGCGATGGTCATTGAAGAAGTGTTCAAAGAAGCTGCTGCTGCGAAATTAATTTGCAAAACGCTTGCCCAATGACTACAGTGCACAGTGGGGCAAGGTCGGCAGTAAAGTAGGCAAGGCGTATTATAAAAGCAAAAGTAATTGAAAGCGATTGCAGAAAGTTAATAAACTAAAGATAAAGGTTTGATAAATATCAAAATATGAAAAAGTGTAAAATAAAAGATTCTTTTATGAACATTTAAATCGATAATTTTCTTGGAAGTTTCATGAAATGAGTGATGCAAAGGTTTTTAATTTATTTTAGGTTATTTATAGGTTGAATTAATACATTTGAATAGCCTTAGGTGTAAGTTAAACGAGTCTTAACTCATAACCTCTAGCTGTTGCTGTGTTCCAGCTTACATATCGATAGAACTACTCGTATATCATATATCTTGGTATTTCATCACATCAAAATACACAGCCAACAGATACATATGCATTTCATATGCGCATATCCATCCCTATAAAATACAACCTACTATATTAATATGCCATCCTTTAATCATCTTGTATATACATTGTATACAGTTTATTTATGTCTTTTAATATTTACACATTATTTAACGACTTTGTCCCACTACAAGATTTCTTGTCTTCCCTTCGAAAGTGTTAAATGGAATAATGTTCTCTTTTTTACGACCTACAACGGCGTCTGCATTTGGAACATGTTAACCCACTGTGCAGTTGCTGGAGGTGCGTCACTCTGTGCAACAGTGGCTTCTGCTTGTACTGCATTTATAATATTGGTTGTGCACACACGCCCGCACACATACACACACACACACACACGCACACATGTGTAGTGTGGCGCCAGGCAGCGTCATGTGCATGCACCCTAGTTGGAATCCCTTGTTGCCACCCGCACTCACACGCTGCCCCCCCCTCATTTTGCTGGCCATTTGCAATCCCTTTAGCTGGCGCCAAGGCAGGAGCACGCCGAGGGGGAAGGGGGCAGGGAAGGGGGCTAAGCGTGAATTATGACCTATTGAAACCTCAAACAAGAAACCTCGTACCACAACAAACAAAGCAACACACACACACACTTGCAGAGGGACTATTTCAACACCTACGCGCCCTATAACTCATTCCCTATAACGCATGCCCCCACTTCACTGTTCCCTCGTCCCTTTCTCCTCATGTCCATCGTTTGTTGGTTGTGCAACATATTCACTCCTTTTCTTTCGTTTCGCTGCGGTTTGTTCTTTTTTCTTTCTTTTTTTGTCTGTCTGTCTTTCCTTGCCTTTCTACGGGTCTCCGGGCTACGTTCTCCGTTCCTTCGCTTTAGCCAGCAATTTTTACTTTATGACTTTATTTTGTCCTCGTTTTATACATTTTTTATGCTCGACCTCGCGGTTTTCTCACTTTGTTGGCCAACAAATCCACCGATGGCAGTTCCCAGTCCCCAAGAACAACGTTCCCAGTTCCTGGTTTTAAGCAGTTCTCGGGTTCCCGATGCCAGCCAAAACACAGTTCAGTACGGTTCACTTTTGGCTCGTTTGCCTGCGCCCTTCTCTGTCTCTCTCCCTGTCTCTGTGTCTGTCTCTCCCCCCCTTTTAACAAATGAATTACCACCCGCCCAGTGCGCTTCAGTTTTCGCTTTGCTGCTGCTTGTTGTCGACAAAGTTTTTATTATTTATGCATTATTTAGTCGAAACGACAATTATAGGTTGTTAGGGAGTTTTATGAGCCCAGGATAATGCGAGACATGTGTCTTTGTGTGTGTATATGTGCGTGTGTGGGTGGCGCCCAACGATCCCCAAGGATGCAAGCCGTCAGGTCGACAGACAGACAAGAAGAGGTGCGGCATTTGAACCCCTTTTCGGGGCAGACACATTAAAAGGCAACTTGCACCCCCGAGTCGCATATCGGCAACTTAAGTGTATGAAGTGACAATGGAGGACATGGAAAGCCATTAGAAAATTCGAAATAGGTGTGCGTGAAAGAGAAAGAAATATGCAGGCCTTCTCTGTGTGTAAATGAAGTATTTATAAATATCTAAACACACTAGATATATCAAGTAGAATAGGTAAGAAATTAAAGGAATATTTCTACAAATACATGAACTATTTGCTTATAGAAAATATGAATACAAATATAAAATATACTTCAGTTAGTATACATTAATATATATTAAATACAATTATAGATAACTGATATAAAGTAAAGGAATATGCAAATATATAATTAATAGGTGAAGAGCATACTTATGTATATACATTTCCGATATGATATAATTATAATTCACATTATGAAATGAATATAAGAATATTCTATTTTCAGTATCATCTCGTAAAATATGCAAAATATATTAAATATATATATATATATATACATACACATACTTCAAATACTAAAAGAACATTTCCACTTCCAAGGGAACATTGCCATTCACAACATCAGTTAAATCAGGATTAATATATAACCAAAGGCATTTCAACAAGATTTCAATCGTGGCAATTAATGCTTAATGCCTCTCCCAGAATATAAATCTAGCTCTATAAAGCCACAAACTGCTTCAGTTAGAACAGTAAAAATGAAACATAACATAACGCAGCAATAAAGATGCTAACAAACGATAGAAATGACCCAGAAAAGAAAGAATGAATGGCAAAATAAAAACTAAAAAAAAAGAGAATCGCAATAATAATGCAACAAAATAATTATGAAAAAGAAACATAAAGTCGGTTAAATTTAATGCAATTAAGCCTGCGAAAATGAAATTAATTCTTTAGCCCAGAGGAGGAGAAGGGAGTGAGAGAGAGATAAAGAGAGACAGAGAGAGAGACAGAGGGAGAGTCGTGCAATTTATTGGAAAAAGGACGAAAGAGAATATGAAATGAAATGGAAATGGGAGGGAAAACACGCGCCAGCAGCACTTGGCATTAAAAACGGAGACTGAATTATGTTCCATAATAAAAAGTTATGACTGTAAAATTTTTTAATTGCACATTCGGGAGGTTTTTTGTTGTTGTTATTTCTCTTGTTCTTGTTGCTGCTGTTGCTGCTGTTGCTGCTGTTCTCTGTTTATTTAATTTTAAATTCTTGCGCACGTTTCGCTCTGTCTTTGCTTTATTAGAACACATTTTCCGCTGGAAAAAACGTAACGACTTCATCGACATTTTCCATTTTCCATTTTTCGAGATTCGTAACAAGACAATGACAAAGTTTATTTTGGTTTTTGCGGTGCTCGGAAGTGAAACAAAAGTTAAACACTTCAGCAACAACAACAACAACAACAACAACAATGACAACAACAAACAGCTGTTGCTGTTGTCGCCCACTGTTGTTGTAGTTGTTGTTGCTTTTGTTTTGACTGGGCAAACAGTGGTAGAAAGAGGGATGGGAGGTTCTTTTTTTGTTTAGGCGAAAAATGAGCGATTAATAGCCTTTAGGCAAATGCTCAGTGCCGGCTTTGCCTCAATTTATTTTCCCTCTTTGTGTGTGTGCGTGTGGTGTGTGTGTATGTGTGTATGTGTGTGTGCAGGTCGTGTTTGTTGCCACTGTTGATATTTCTGCCTGAATGAGGAAATTGAATTTATTAGCAGAAATTATTGAGCTTGCGGTGGCTTTAAGGCAACCTGCCACCCCCTTTGACCACCTACCACTGAAGACGAATTAGGGTTGTGGTCTGGCCCCAAGGCATAGGAAAATGATTGAATTTTACGAGCTATTTTAAACGATGGCTTTGACAACAATGGCAGCACTTGCTGCTTCCAAAGGCCGCCTCTTTATTTATGCTGCATTTTTAAACGATTTTCCTTGCCACAGGGAGGAGGGGGAGTGACATGTTGAAGAAATGTTGCCAAAGAAGAGTTTTGAAATTCAATAAGGAACAAGGCAGAAGTTTGTCTAGACGCGGCTCGATTCGGCAGTTTGTTTTCACTTTAAGCAACTTAATTTCAATTTAAATTTTTAAAATATTCTGTTGAATTTGGCCAAAAATGTAAATGAATTATATAATTAAATTATATAGATTTATGAATAATTATTGATAGGAAGAACAACAGGCTGCCCAGCAGGGCTGCCAGGTCAGTCTTTTTTCCAAACAGATAGATCTTAACATCGATTTGTATACAAATCCTTATCCCTTATTTTCGAATCGCCTTTCAAATATAAAACAAGAACATGTCCAAGGAATAAATATTTCAGAAATATTGATAAATAATTGCCATATTTCGATTGGGCACATTTTCAACGTGTGAGGAACCATGAGAAAAGTATCTATAGAGCATGAGAAATCAATTTACAAATGTACAAATTTACCTTTCCCATCTTTATTATATTCTACTAGATTAATGCTACTTTTTTTATTTCTAATTGTATTTTAATTTTAAATATAATTTGATAATAAGAAGAACAGTTTTCCTAGTTAATCTCTCTATATATATATATCTTAAGAGCTATCTATTTATTATTATATACATATTTCTCATTTCTCATGTTCCTGGTTATCTGGCAGCCCTGTTCCCAACTAAACCAAATCTATTCAAACGTAATAATTATTTTTTATTATATTTATTTTTTTCACGTGCTCAACTTTAAAAACCAAAGAAAGCTTTCCCCTCTTTATAATATTTAACTAGTTTTCTATATATTATTATATATTTCTCCTATGTACATATTAAATAAATAAATAATATATATTTCTCATTGCACACATTCTAATCTTCAAACAAATCTCAGAGCTCATTCAATTTTTAAAGCTTCAAAAAACCCCTCAAGTCACCCTCCCTGCTGACTAATGCACTGGCTAAGTACGCTCATTAAGATTAACATTGCTGGAAAACAGAAAAAGTTGAGAACAAAAAGTTCTTAAACAGAATTTATGCATGTGATGTGCCGTCACTTTTGGACTTGAACTTTGGCTAATTTGCCTTTCCCGCTTTCCTTCCTTCTCTCTCTTTTGGTGTCTGTTTTTTGTTTTGCTTTAAGCCAAGTAAATTTACAAATTAATTAAAACAACAAAAACAGAAAAAAGGAAAAAGGACGAGCAACAGTCCCGAGTCCAGGCAGGTTCACAAGTCACAGAAATCTGCGCAAAATAAAACCACAAAAAAAACAAAAGCAACAACAACAGGGTACAAACAAAATTAAGGCACTAAACGCAACAACAACAACAACGAGAACGAGAGCAGCTCAACAACAACAACAACAACAACAAGTCAAATGTCACTGAGTAGTTGAAAAGGCAATTTTCACAAGCGCCTCTGAGTGAGCCACATAAATGGAGCAAGAGGGGGGCCGGGGGGCACCCGCACCGGCACCACTAAATGAAGGGACACCACAACAATAGCAACAACAACAAAAGCAACAACGAGAGGCGGCACAAAGCGCGTCCGTCCAAGCGCCGACGGCAAATGTAAAAAAGTCGAAAAACTTGTGGAAATGGAAAATGGCATGGATGGAAAAGCCTCGACGCGCCACAGCGCGTAGAACAACGCACAGCAAAATAATAATAATAAAAGTGGGCGAGTGGGCGGGGTCACTAGGCACACTGTGGGGGCTGCGGGGGGTGTGGGGCTGGGCATGGTGCGTTTCAGGACGATTTCAGTGAGCACAGTAAATTATAAATTAACGCTGCAGGCGACACGAGGTCAACGTGGAACCGCCCCCTGTCCACATCTCTCCCTCCCTCTCTCTCTCTCTCTGTCTAACCCAACTTTGTGGTTTTTGTGTGCACACACACGCTCTATGTGTGTGTGTGTGTGTGTGTTCCTGGTGATGTCCTTTTCACGTGCGAACCAAAAACGCGGCACGCGGCAAAACTGACCGCAACACAGAAAAAAGAGAAGCAAAGAAAGCGAACAAGGACAGCAGGCACAAGGGAGACGAAACTCGGAAGAGGAGGAGTGGCGAGTGGTTGAGGAGTAGCGGGCACAGCCAAGTGGTTTAACAATCGCTGGCCAAGGAGCAAAGCAAGGCAAACTGAAGGAGAGAGAGAGAAGATGGCGGGAAAAGGGAATAGAAACTGCTCTTGGTGTGAGGATTTTCGATGTGAAGTGAAATGGAAACGCAAAAGCTTCGAAATTGAAAATAAGATGTGAGAGTTAAGCAGAGCTCAAAGCAACAGAGCAGACACTGCTCGGGGCAGGGAAATCAAGTTGTTGCCACAATGATTTATAAACAATATTAATGTTAATTGCAGCTCAGCAGCACAGAGAACTAAGGAGGGGAAATTCAACTAATTTAGCATTAAACTTGTTGACTGGCAGAGCACATACTATAAGCAGTTGCTAGTTAGCAGAGCAGCCATAGAATACATTATAGAACTGGGCAGAGTCAGGGGAGAGCTGAGAAGAGGTTAAAGAATTCAACAGGCACTAGAGCTGGAGGAACATCGATGTTTATCCTGCTCAAACAGACAGCTTAACTACAAATTCTACAAATATATTATTACACTTTGATATGTTTTGAATTATTATAAGCATTCCACGTTTGTTTTATCATAATAAACAGCTCAATTTAGATTCGCTCGACTGTTGCTCTTGTTACTTTTTATTCAAGTTCTCAATTCTATCTGAGTTAAGTATGTAAATTTCACTTCAAAAGAAACTCAATTATCCATATCCTTCCATACAGGTCACTATTCTTTATACATATCTATATATATGTACGTGTAATACAAATTTTCAGGACTAAATGTTAACCTACAATTAAAACTTCTCAATATCAAACGTGTAATTTTGTACAAAACTTTCTAAACACACAATAATAATTAAAAAGCTTTGCTAACAATCAGTAGAAGAGTCTCACCACGTTTAGAATAGAGCACACCTGGCAACAAATCAAAGATACAACTCACAGAGCCCCACTTCAGGGTACTTAATAAAATGCTTTTGAAATATGTCTGTAAACTTATAAACATTTCGTCGCATTATTTATTTATTTAGAATCTCAACTTTTGCCAGAGCATGAGGAATTATTTTCACTTGTTAATAAATAACCAAATATTTTGTTTTCCAAAACTTTTGTGCCATAAACATCAATTTCCACTTAACTTAGAGCAGAGTGCGTAATAAGTGGGAAGCTTAAGCCGATTGCACTTGTTGTTGGGGATGTTTTCTTTTTGTTGTTGTGAATTGGCGCAGGGGGAAAGGGGGTACATTAGATGTAAGTCCAGCTGCAGGCTGACTTTGCAATTCGCATGATAAATATGCGGAAAACATGCACTTTGGCCCTTGAAGTTGGGGACGGTTCCGGCACGAGAACAACCCCCTCTTGACCGAGGAGGGACAGGGGCAGGGGACCATCACTTTCGACACGCGTGGACAATTAAAAATTTCATTGACTCGTAACATGGACATGGACGGACATCCGTCCCAGGTCTGCTGGGCGGAGAAGGGGGGTATGGGAAGCATAAATTAATGCTTAATTAAGGGTTTGCCAGTTGGGTAAGGCTTGGGTGGGGGGAGGGGTATTCATAATTTTAATTTATTTTCAGCATATGCAAATTACTTTGTTATTTAATCCTTGTTGTAATCCCTTGGCCGTTATCCTCTTGTTGTTGTTTTGCTTTGTTATGGTTTTATTATTCTGTGATACTTTACACTTTGTTCACTCACTCACACAGACACATACACAGGCACAGACACAGAGAGGAGATAAACACTCGCGTGCTTAGCTGCAGCGTCCTTTCAATCTGCAATTTTTATTTCAAGCTTCAACTTGCTGTTTATTTGTAATTCCCTTGCTGTTGTTTTTGTTGTTTTTGTACGGATTCACCTTGTTTTTTTTTAAATCAGAACCCGAAACGATCATCGGCAGCTGATGCAGTTCATCAACTGGTTGCCTTTCCGATCGTCCCTTTTAGTATGTTATAACACGATGCCGAGAATGCCGACCACGACAACGATAACAACGACGAAGAGAACGACGATGTACGAGGAACGAACGAACGCGATTCGTTTTTATGTGTAACGGGCAGCGCCAACCGCTGCGACTACCACAACGCTTGAAACTCTCGGCAATACTGAACGCACGCATTTACTAGCGAAGGCGCATCGATGTTAACTAACAGCAGCTGTTAACGCATACTACAGCTGCTGCTGCTGCTACTGCCCTGCAGTGGAACCTGTGGATAGTGGTGGGTGGATCGCATGCGCCGCTGCTGAGTTCGATGGTTAACAGTGTGTGAGAGAGACTGCACTGCACTGTTAACCTGCTGCAAACAGCAAGTCTATTGCCGTTAAGTTATGGAGTTTAAATTAATGCATATCATTAGCCCGACACAAGTCACTTAAACTTTCATTATCATCAACATAATCGTTAGTTGTTCTTCACTATGTCCCTGGCTTCCATTAACGAATTAATTGCGGCTCATTTAGCAAGTCAAGTTGCATGCAGTGCACTGTATTTGCATAAGGCTTGATTGATATGTTGTTGTTGTCTATTCACATAAAAGTACTTTGTGTGATATGCGACTGCTAACATTAACAGACTGACATACTTCCTCAAATGGATTCCACATGCTGTAGACCTCTTCGGACTGTTAAATGCTCTCGCTCTCAGATGGTGTTATTGCTTGCTCTCAGTATGAAAGTAGAGTTTGTGGATGGTATGTTATGTTTACCGGTTGGGAAATTTGAGAGAGCCATATGCAGCAGGACGATTGAGCTGAATTATACATATATAGATATACGATAACTATAGAAAATTGAAAATACAAAGTCAAGATAAAACTTCAATAAAACGAAAAATTAAATAATTTGAAATGTAGCAACTTCTTTGTAATACAGTATTTGCTTAAATTAAAATTTCGGAGTAATGGACTCCACAGTGCTGTTAAAGCATATTGAAATCCACATTTCGGACTAGTGCGCTGTTATGATAGTCAACATAAAATATGGTTTACTTTGATTAACTGACCAGCTCAATTGATAATTTATTTTCCTCATACTGCAAATATTCATGAATCGTATTAAATTATATTCAAAAAGTATTTTCACCGCCATCTCTGCGGTATTAAAATACGTTTTTAAATTATCAATTCTTTTAGGTAAATAAATTCATAATTCGTATTACATGAAACCACTTAGGTCATTAAGTAAAGCTATAGAAATTATTTTAATGATGTAAAAATCACTTAATTACGTGTTGCGGGCAGTTCTACGGATTTTTTCATAATCCTCCGAGAGTTGTTCCCTGCTTTATTTCCGGCGAAGCTTATCGGGCATTTAAATCGCGGGCAAAAAACAGAAGCGAATTCATTTTGATTTTTATCAGAAATATCAACGATGAACTCAGTGAAAAAAGAAACGCTCCGTTTAGTTTCGAATGCAATTTGAATAGCAGAGTGCCACGATAAGGGGCATAAGGTAAGGGCGGACATGCCTGCTCTGATCTGCCTTTTAAAGTATCAGAATACAGGGACAACAACAACAAATGCAACAAGAAGAACAAGAATAAAAACCCGCAACAAAGGCGGAAAAAATAACAGCGATTTTAATACCAATTAGGATACTTTTTCAGAGTTTAACTCGTGAAATGCGCTCTAAAGGGGCAACTGCATTGAATAATAGAGGAAAGAGAGAGAGAGAGGGGGGAGAGGTAGCTGAAGAACCCAAAGAAATGGAACCTGTTCGTGTGCCTGGGCACGCGGCAGGTAACAACAAAAGTTGGAATGAAGAAGACAGAGACAGAGCAGAAGCAGAAGCCGAGGCACAATTTAAAACTAAATAAAGCACTACCAGCAAGACAGAAGAGGGGGGAGGGAACAGAGAAAGACAGAAAGAAAGAGAGAGAGAGGGAGAGGAAAGAAGCCCATGCAGAGGGCAGTAGAGATTAAAATCGGAATGACAGTAAACAGCAGCAACAGCAGCGAAATGAAGAGCGAAAGAAAATAATGCAAATTCAGATGGATATCAAAAGTTGAAGTTCTCATAGGTCGAGTGGAGGCAGGGACAGCGGTAGAGGGGGGGGGGGGCGGCAGGGAGAGTGCCAGGACAAATGAATGAAGATAGAGCAATGACTGCGAAGCATTCAGCAACAGCAGCAGCAGCAACAACAATAAGGACTGGAACTGTACCAGTTCCTGTACCTTCAACCCCCCCCTCTTGCACCAACCCCTTATGACCACCCATATCTTGCCATATCTCTGCACTATTCTATTTCTTTTGGCCAGTTCGTTGACCCATTAGAGCGCTGCCCAAGCAAGTGGCATGTTGGCCTTGCCGTAATGAAAAGATGCAACTGCCAGCCAGGATAAACTTGTCAGTCATCGTGCCACTGACAAGCCACCCGTGGGGCAGGGGCGGGGTCGGTGGTTGAGCAGTGGATGAAGTGGACTCTCTCAGGGGGAATCGAATAGAGCGCAAAGTACGCAGGAAATGGGCTGGGCTGGGCAGGGCCTAGCCAGCTTGTCCATCAGATTAGATCTTGCCCCTCTGCAGATGCGTTGTTTTCGATTTGATGCAGATCAAGAATACATATATACGAGTACATATGCAGAGTAACTGCAAACTAAATATGTATGTATGTATATATTCGAGTGAATAACTCTTAAGATCTGGCATGCTTATATATTCTATATTTGTAATATCATAAGTTTAGTATATATACTTAAAATAAATACAGTATTCATGAATATATTTACATGAATATATAGCCTCTATTTTAAATGCTTATGAATTCAATATTTTAGATAAATACACTATTCATGAATATATATAATAAGTATAGCATATAGTATAGTGTCATAAATACAAAAAGAAGTAAAGTAATGAACTCTACTAAATGCATTTGTACTATTAAATACAAGACACATTACATATACTAGTACTTAATGCAGATCATGAATATATATCTACTATTCTATATTGTTTCTTATTAATATTTCAACTCAAGGGAAAAGTGCTGCAAATTGCACTTCTGTAGTTCTTCTCTTTGCCATTTTAGGATAAAAATGTTATTATTTTATTGTCAAAAGTGAAACTTTCCTCGAGGCAAAACATATGCAGGAAACTTTTTGGCCTAATTCCAGTCAGTTGGAAGAAGAAGCTGCAGTGCCATCAAGAACAACAAAAACAACAACACAGTATAACTATTTAAGCTGAGCAGAGTGCTAAGCCCTTTTACGAAAATCTCGGCAAATTTTCTAGCCAAAAATTTAATTGGAACAACAATCGTTCGGTTAGTCCAAAAGTCGAGCATTTGCATCGGCTTAAATTGTTTTTGCATTGTGTTTTTTAAGTGTTTTTTTCTGTTTGCATTTATTGTTGTTATTGTTGTTGTAGCACAGATTATGCATTCAGAACTCACTTAAGAGTCTGACACGCCCCCCCGGCTCCTTGTTCTTTCTCCGCTCTTTGCTGGTCATTTGCATAGATTCAACTCGGTTTTCCCTCTTTTCCCATTTGTGTTTATTTCTTTCTCACTGCATCCGATTTGGTAGAGGGTATCCGACGATTCGGTAAAATATCAAAGTAAACACGGGAAAATTGGAAAATGTTTTAGCCGGCATTAAAGTGCTTTCAACATGTTGCCCAATGTCCTTAAACAACGGCAGCTACCTGAGGGGCAGAGGAAGAGGCATCCACGCTTTGTTTTACACATAATCTGAATTATAATTTCATTGTCTTGCTCTTGCTCCTCCACTCCCTGTCCGCGAGTCCCGCTGTCCAGCGGTTTTTGTTGTTATCGCACCTGTTACACTTTTCCGTGTGCCTTTTGTGTCTTTGCCAACCGAAACTGGAACTGTAGCTGAAACTGAAACTGGCCCGGCGCCTTCGATTTTATGGCCCTCATTAAACGTGCGTCCCGGCGCTCTTCTCTTCTTCGCGTTTTCGCGTCGGAAAATTCATTCAGTTTAGCATTTGAATTTTATTGGTTTTCCCCGTAGGGTGTCTCGAAGCCTGGTGCTCTTCTATACCAGACAGACGCTTGAATTGCTCAGTTAGCTGCTTCGCTTTTCAGTATTTATTGCTGCATCTTCGGACGCCTTCGAAATGGGTTCATTTATCATATCGTATTGGGATTATTTTCAATGCTCTTCCTTTGTTTTGTTGTCTTTACAAATTTGTTGGCTATAATGAGGAAAAGGCTTGAGGTGCTTAAATATTTATATTTCTTCTGCATTTTCTGAAAATTTCATGAGAATCGATTGTTGCAAATGGAATTTAATCAAGAAACTTCTTGAGAAGCTGAAACTTCTAACAGAATGTTGATTGTTTTAACATTACAGTGAGTTATATTTATGTGGAATTGACTAGGTTTCACTTTGGGTAACATATTAAGAACATCCTTATAACATTTTAATAATAATATAACCGTGTAGGAAGAATATATGTTAAAAAAAGATAAGAAACAATTTCAATTTCTTTAAAAAACATAATAAATAAATAAAGCTGAACACATTTCTAGTCTTTGAGATCTCTCTATAATAATTAGCAGTTATATTTATTGCTCTATTGCTTTTATATTACCAAATTGTACAACTATCACATAAAATTAACCACGAAAGGTTCCTCTTATTTAACATGCTACTATTTTACATTAGTTTCCTCGACGAAGTGGATCCTTCCAGGGTTGTACTGCAGTTTCAGTTGTATTTAGCAGAGTATCTACTATATGCGGTTTGCCTATCCCATCATCTTCAATTCGGGAAAGTACCGAACTGTGCAAACAACTCTATTTCCGAATAAGAAAGGCAGTTTAAAGCGCAGCAGAGCACTTCCCCGGAACCGGGTAGAGCATCAATTTGCGTAGCATTTAGGCAAATTTAACGTCTCTGCGCCTATTCCGCATTTTGTTATATTCGTTAAATTCACGGCGAGGGGTTCAAAGCAAACGTAAAAGCCAAACAAAAGTGCCGGCGCGCAATGTTTAATGAATTTTTTCTTTACTACGTCGAACTGCCGACTTCTGCCCCTCCCCCTGCCATCCCCCCGGCACTCCTTCTGCTCTCGCAGAGGTCATAAAAAAGGGTTCACAGACGATTTGCTCGAATTAATTGCGCTGCCATTAACGAAGCGTAGTCGGAGACAGAGCAACGTCACTTGACAAACACTGCCCCCCCCTCCTTCCCTCCCTAGCCGCACTCTGCCTGCAACCCCTTCCCCTACCCCGCTCGTGCCATCGTCGAGCTGTCATTCCAAGCTTGCCCGCCGTTCTGCTGTTAAACATTTTCAGCGAAATTATTTGAGTATTTGCGTGTAATTTGTTTTCGCCTTTGTTCACCCGAATGCAAAAAGGAAATTACAAAACATTCCCAGTATTTTTTTGCCCCGAAATATTTGTTTATTTGATTTCATTTGGCAGCCAGCAGGAAATGCAAATTTAATGGGTTAATGCTACCGGGAGGGAGGAAGGGAGGAAGGGAGGGAGGTAGGAGTAGGTGGGGGTAGTCAGCCTCCGAGTGAATCTATAGCAACAGGTTTTCAGAGTTAATTGAATATGCCTTTTCAACTTCCCTCCTCCCTCTGCAGCCAGCACCCCCGTTATAATATTTACCCAGAGCGAAAACACCACAAAAGCATTTTAATAGGGTTAATGAAAAAAGTTGATTGGTTTCGATTAAATCGGAAAAAAGGGTCGCCAAGCCGTGCCAAAGTTCAGTTGGGAATGCAAATCGGTTCCGACTAAAAACAAACATAGGAAATCACCACAGACTTTTGCTTTAAACTTGTTAATCGTTTCTCTTCTCTCTCTCTCTCTCTCTGTCTAATATCTCTTCATTAGAAGACCTTACAAATTGATCAGATATCGCAGATCGGATCAGATAGCAAGTTTCGTGTATCATTAGAACAACTAATTTCTATGATCTCTTAATATGTTTGTTTAGGAGCTGAGTTTAGATACTTATCGGGGACCGTTGAGTGGTTTCACTTTGTTGTGGGTGCCCATTTTCGAATGGCAAATGAAGTGTATAACAGTAGTATAACACTCGCCCAACAAGAGCTAATTAAGTTCGTATGTTCTGCAGCTAATATTGAAAACATCGCCAGGTAGCCGCCTTTAATGGCCATCATCAAGATTACGCCCTCAACAACATCAAGTTCATCCTGTAACCCATAATTATCTACTACATCATATTCAAATCTCAGTTCTAAGCTCACGCCCAGCCTGGCACGATGAGAATGCAATTAATGACATGGTTACACTGAGAGAAAATTAAGAGCATACAGATTTTAATGAGGAGGAAAGCCAAAGGTGTTTAAAATTTAGATAACTATAGATCAATAAATAGATTCAAATTTGATCTACCATAAAAACCAAGACAACTTCTGTAAAATGGGGTATTCCTTTCCTATTTCCGTAGTATATTTAACTTAGAGTATATCATCTTCAGTGTTGTATCAGATTTCATTGCTCTTTATTCTTCTCGCAGTGCAGCCAGAGTTTCTCTTTGTTCTTCTCGCAGTGCAGCCAGAGTTTCTCTTTGTTCTTCTCGCAGTGCAGCCAGAGTTTCTCTTTGTTCTTCTATTCTACTATTTCTCTCAGTGCAGCCAGAGTTCAGTCAACTATCAGAGTCATGGATTTGATTTCTTAATTTCTTATCGCGCCGCGATTACCTAACATTCATCCATCCGCCTGGGGATGGCGATCCGAGGTCATAAAACGCGTTGCGGGCGACAATCCACAATCGTGTCGGCCCTAACCTCAGACACCGTTCAAAAGAACAGAGTGCGTGGGGAATGCGAGGGGAGCCGTAGGGACCGAGGCTGGGGCAACGTCTCACGCACAGAATCCAGTTAATCCCGGACGGGGCAGCTGCAGCTCGTAAAAACATCGATGAAAGAAACCCTTTTCAACGATTTTTCCAGTTTTCAGTCTTCAAGTCTTGAGTCTCTGCTCGTCTCGGAATTTTTATTGTATCCGCATCTTTATGGGCGTTTATTAATTACCCCTGGACACATCGATTCCCAGAGCAGTTGGCGGCGGCAGCGCTTTAATCGCACGACGCGCTGCCTAAAAGCCTCCGAATGACAAATCCAGCGCGTTGAATTAATTTGTGTCCCGACTGTGGAAGCGGCTCGATGCGATAAAGCGTTTGGCTTGAGTTGACCAAGCCGCAGATAAATCGCCAACCAGTTGAAGACCAGGTGGGGCCGCAGTTGATGACCGGGTGAGATCCCAGTGGACGACGTAATTGGAGGCGCAGTGGGAAGACGCAGTTGAAGACACAACTCAATCACAGTTGACTCCCAGTTTGAGATGAAGTTGAAGCTGAAGTTGAAGTTGAAGCAGAGGTTGAAGCTGCAGTTAAAGGTCGAAGCTTAAGGTTTCCATATTCAATTGCAGCCACAACTGAAGCCAAATTGTACAACCGTTGTGCTCCAGTAAAAACTTTAGTTAACGCAGCAGTTTGGTTATTAATTGAAGCTCGTTTAGGTTCCTCTTGGGAGGTTCCTCTTGGACGTCTTAGTCAGTTCAGAAGTTGCTGACTACTAAGCTCTTATGAAGCCCTTTAAGGCTCGGGTTGAAGACGCTGTTGAAGCTACACTAAGAAAGCAAACTTGCTGGCGATGTAATCAACAATTGAAGCCGGTTTTCAAAATGCAATTGAAGTCTTTCTTTAAGCTCAGTCGAAGCCCAAGTGAAGCCCTATTGAAATTCTGTAAAAGTCGAGTTGACTCTACAGTGGAGAGCTAAGTTGAAGAAGCTCTTGAAGGGATGGATAATGGTGCATCCTTTCAGACAACTCTAACTAACGCCGGCCGCCAAAGAAATTCAATCCCGCAGTTGAAAGTAAAGAAAGTCACAATTGAAACTGAAGTTGAACTCCATTAAACGCGCTATTGAAGAGCCTGTTTCAGCCGAGTTGCATCAGAGCTGAGGCCCAGTTGAAGCCACAGTTGAAACCCGTTTGCAGTCCGGTTGCAGCTGAGTCGGGGCTCAGTTGCATTTCATTATTGATGACGGGTTGTTCGGCAAATGACCAAAATAAAGATAAGAAACGGCTCCGACAAGACCTGAGAAAATGCAACCGTAGTGCGCGATAAGCTCAGGTTTAGCCCCCCTTGGGCCTCTCTCCTCACTTCTCACTCCTTCAACTTCAGCTGCTGTTCCGCCTTCCGTTTCGACTTCAGCTTCTGCTCCATCTTGAGATATTTCACGGTTCGTCTGGGCACGAGGTGTGAATATGTGAGAAATGCCGGCGATAAGGCGCAACTCGAAAATTTTAATTAGCAGCTCTTGGGGCCTTAAGACGCTCGCTCGCCTAATTGAATCAGTTCGCGAAGGAGCAGCAGCAGCAGCAGCAGCAGCAGCAGAAATTAACAGTAGGCGGTGGGCGTGGCCGGGCTTGGGCTATCAGGCTAAGCGAAAGGAGCTTGTCGGGCATTAAGCCGCTGATATGACAACAGCAGGGCGATCAAGCGCAAGAGATAAATGCAGCCATGCGTGCGTATACCCTGTAGTGAAGCGGAAGAGGGATATGCTGCACTGCCGATAGTACTAAATTAGCTAAATATGCTTCATGGTTTGAGATAATAATAAAATACTGGAGCACCTTTCGTTGACCAGTCAATCAGACTGGAAAAATCACATAATCTAAACTTATTCACAGGGTGCGCTGAGCTGCTCTGTTTTTCAATCTATATTTAAGTAGCTTATCATGAAGCTCTAAGTATTAAACATATAATTATGTTTAGAACCATTACAGGGTATTTAAAGGTCCTCGTATGCCTTAGCCTGTTTTTGTTTTGACTAGGTTGAGAGTGAATTCATGTTCTGAGAATCTAAAGCGAGTTCTGAGCTTTAAGCTGGAAAGGAGCCAACAGAAAGTCTGGCAAAAACAGGATGAATGAAAAACGTTAACACTTTAAGGCACAACCCAAATACTGGGTATACCAGGTAGGGTAGATATGGTTTGTAGAGAACTAGGCAAGCTTTACTCTACGAATATTCCATTTGATGAACCTCATTTTATTGTAATTCTATAAAGTAACACAGATGCATATCAGTTAATGATATATACAATATTCGTAGCGACGGTATCGCAGGTCTCTCCCCTCGTCTACTACTGAAAGTCCCTCTGCTTGTACTTGCAGGGATCGTAGAATGATGTCATGACAATGCGTCCACTGAATTTCCGTCCACTGAGCGCATTGAGTGCCTTCTTGCAATCCTCCACAGACTCGAAGCGCACAAAGACCTTGCCACAGCCCCCGTGCTGAGAGTCGCCCTGGGGACGGGGAATCCGCAGGCTCTTCACCTTGCCATACTTGGCGCACTCCTGCTTGATGTCTGCCCGTATGTCCTCGTACTCCTCGTCGTCGATCAGCTCATCGGGCACGACCATGTTGAGCAGGCACAGCACCTCGGTGGCCTGGCCCGTGCACAGCTCTGTGGGAAAGCCCGGCACCTGCAGCACAGGCACCTGCGTGGCTATCATATTGCGAACACCCGCAATGGAGCGTTGCACCACCAGCTTGCGATCCCCCAGCTGCATTCCGTTCAGCCCGGCAATGGCCTGTTCCGTGACCAGGGGATCCAGATACTCGCAGAAGGCGAAGCCTTTGCTATCCGATGTCAGTGTATCCTTCACCAGATTGAAGCCACGCAGCTTGCCAAAGGTACCCAGCAGCTCCTTCACCTGGTGGTCGTTCAGGCACGTGGGCAGCCCGCCGATATAAAGCTTCTGTGGCGAATCTGGTACCACCTGCGATATTGATATCGTGCCGCCGCCGTTCATCGAGGAGACCGGATGGTAGTCATGAGGTCGTCGTATCTTCAGGCTCTGTCCGCGATATGTGATGCCGTCGAAGTTGATGGCCTGCGTTGTCTCGTCCATGGAGCGAAACTCGAGAAAGGCGAAGTTCTTCTCGAGATTTGTCTGGCACGACAGCACAGCCTTACCGTCATGCGTGGCTGCCCCGTTGACGCGCTGAATGTGCCCGTTGAAGAAGGCCATCATGTCCTCGTCCGTCGTGCTGAATGGAATGTTGCCCACGTACAGGCGTCGCGCCTGTCGCGTCACTGTGGCAATTGCGGCCGATTCGGCATTGGGCGTGGCATCGGGCAGAATGCGTGAGGCGATTTGTCCACTCGCCTGCATTATCTTGTACTGGCTGGGCGTGAGGTGCTCGTATCCCACGGGAGGAATGTCCCAGCTAGAGATCCGATGACCTCTGCGCCGCCTTGCGGGCAACTGTTCGCTCTTCCTCACACTCGAGCGGGTGGGACGATGTTGCGAACGGGAACGGGAACGAGCGCGTGTCTTTGAGCTCGAGTACGAGTCCGATCGATGCGTCTCTTTGCGGCCACGCCCCATTGTCCACTTGGCAACTCAAATGCAAAAGACAAAACAAAACAGATGGAATAATAATAAAAAATGTCACGATTGTTTTCCTTTCTGGGAACCCAAAAATCAAAGCCAACTGCGATGTAAATGTCTGACAGATCTCAGGGCTGCAATGCAGTTCTCAGGGAGTTACCAGAGTTTGCTAGGATTTCTTGAATAAAGCATATCAAATGCTTCTTTATTTATTTTTTTAAAGCATATTCGTTGCTTCTTTCGTTGGGTAATATTTTCTCTATATAAATTCCAGATTCAGCCACATAAAGTTCGTAGTTTTCTTCTCTCTCTTTTCGTACTATTTCGCTCTCTATCTTTCCTTGCTTATTCTTTCCTTTATTTCTCTGGCACTCTCTCTCTCTCTCCTTCTCTGTGTCCTTTACTCTTCCTTATCTTTATCTCTCCTTCTGCAAATTTGTCTGTCCCCACTTTGCTCTTTCAACTTGTCATTAAGCTTATTATAACAAAACAGTTTATTCAAAGATTAATCAACTGCACCCAGTCTTTTTCAATCTTCCCTCTTCCCTTTCATAACTGTGTAGTTCCATTCGCATTCCGCATTAATTAAATTAGCATATAAACATCGTTATAAGCACAAAAGATATGTTGAAATGATAATTGCAACGCATCGAAAACATGTCGAGAGCCGCAATTAAGTCATTCATCATTTATCGAAACATATCGAAATGATGGAAACGCCCCACCCCATCCCTGCCGCCATCCAATCGAAGTATATTCCTCTCTCTCTCTCGTCAGATAAACGACAAATGTCGTTGCGGCTGCGGGCGAATAATCATCGATGATAATTTCAGTTAATATCGCTAATCAATTATAATTGATTGGCAAATGCGGCCCGCAGGGCGCACTAATCGGCCAAGGGAAAGGTTACTCAGACCCACAACTGAACGTGCCCTGTGTGGTCCAAAAGCTGAGCGTGGAGAGGGGGTAGTGGGGAATGAGCAGCAGGAGAGAAGACTTCACATTCCAGGTGGAGAGACGACTTCATTTTCGGGTCTTCGGGTCTCAATTAATGCACAAAAGGCGACACAATCAAACTGTCAACCGAAGCGAAGAAGGAAGAGAAAAGGAAACAGAAACACGCGAGAATGAGGACCAACCCGATCGCATAGTGTATCCCACTCCTCCACAATCCGAGAGTCATTCAATCGAAAGACTCAAACAGCGTGATAATTAATGTCCAGAGAATTCGAAATGGACTGTCAGGTATTTGGATAGCGACCGCGATCGGACCTGGTGGGGTAGCCGACAGATCCTCAGCTCTAGGCCAGGATGTGAGAGGTCGTTGCAACTGTTTAATGGTTGCTTTGATGACCCAACGCCGATAGCACAGATAGCAAGTTAGATTTATGGTGGAACCCATTCCGTAGATTCCAATTGGCACTCTTTGGCTTGAAGTCTTCTTCTCGATTCTTCATTAATGCCAAATTAAATACTTTTCATCGCTGTCCAAAATAAAAAAGCAATTAATTCTCATTTTCGAGTGTTTTTTATTCTTTACTCCTTGTGTTATTTTTTGTTTTTTTGGAACTCGAACCGGACCCCATGACAAACTCAATTAATTTGTCCATTTAAATTCAGGCAACGCTTCGACATACCCCCGAAGAAAAAAAACCCTCAGACCACGAGAACATCAAGTGTTGCCTGCGTTTCTTCGATCGTGCGCTTTGATTTCATGTTTTTGGTTCGTTATTATTGAAAGGCGATAAATTAATTTCCAAACAACGAAATGTACCTTCATATGTACATAAAATACATATACATAATGTATGTTTTTTACAATAATAATGTGCACAGGGTGCTCTGCATAAAAATTGGTTATTTATATGCAAACAATCAAAGCTGCTTATTGTGATCATAAGAAATATTCTAACGCGTGTTGAACTTTGTATAAACTGTGAGCAAACGGTTTAAATTTGTTTATTATTGAAAATAAAAGTAACAAATATCAATTGTTTAGTCTCTTTATACGTATACTATGCAACTAATAATTATTAATATAAAGTATTAGTACTTAAAAAAGTATTTTTGCTGTATTTGACTATTTTATTTTTTTTTTATACCCTGCGACCATTGAAAATGGTCAAAAAAGGGTATACTGTTCAAGTGTATGTAAAAGGCAGCAGCAGGCGTGGGAGACTCCATAAAGTATGTATAGTAGTATATATACATAGTATTCTTGGTTACGATCACTAGCCGAGTCTGCCCGTCTGTTTGAACGTCAAGATCTCAGCTATTAAAAATGCTAGATACTTCAAATTTGGCATGAATGTTTATGTGAACTGTCCACTGATTAAGTTTAATTTAAATATTGCGTGCCATGCCCACCATACCCGGAAATTAATATTTTAAGTTTCAAGGTCAATTTTTAAGCACAGTACAAGAGATATAACTTTTTGGCTTTGACATATAGTTAGCTGACTATAAATTATATTATTTCTCCAAATGTTAATCCGATCGAACAATAAACACAGAATTTATTCAAGAATGTTTGAGCATAACAACAAGTGCAAGTGTTAGTTAACAAAACAGGCAGCCGTGCGCGAGCGCCATCTGTCGAAAATAATTTGAAAGTATGTATGTACATATGGATATGTGTTTGAATTCAACAAAATAAACTATACCGGAACATATGTAGGTAAATGTGTATCCCACTGTAGCGCGCCGGTCGACTGTTCGTATTATTATTTTTTTCATAGTAAGTTAATTCCGTAGAGTAAGATAAATATTTTCTAATAAATTGTTGTTTATTGTTAAATATTTCAGTTCTCATCAAGAAATACTTGGCCTAAGATAACGGAATTCCCGAGAGTTCTATAACTCATATTCCCAGTATATTGCACTTTATTCCCTTCTTAACATTTCGAATTGCATTTCTATTAAGAAACATTTTGCTTATGACTTTATTAGTATAGTTTCGTGCGATTCCTGGAAACTATTTGCTTAGGTATTTTTTATTTATTTGAGCTCGGGTGCGGTCCCATTCCCACAGCACGCATTAGTCATCGGCAAAACTATGTGTGTCGTTTTCGGACCCCCCAAGCTCATCTGTCTCCCTCTAATGATATCCACTTTCAATGCTTCTCTGTTGCGGTTTGTCCACAAAATTGATTATATAGTACGATGTTAGCAATCTGAATGTGTTGGAAATCTGAATTAAAATGTTCATAAATAAAATCTAGTAAAGTTTTGACCGCACACAGAGGTTATGGGAACAGTCCGTTTAGCCCGAGGCCAAAGGGTTTTGGGGTTCAGGGTTCGGGTTCGGTTTCAGATTCAGATTCATCCCGTTGAACGTCACAACGCATTGAAGTTCTGTTGCGGTTGCCGCGTTCCACGAATTTGGGATACAAAAATTGAGTTTTGTATTATATTTTTTTTTGTTTTTGGCATTTTGTCAAACATATGTCGGAATAAAAGTTTTAATGAACTGGTTCGGTTGGTCAGTTGGTCGATTTCTGGTTCGGTTCGATACGGTTTCAATTGATTTGTGGCCGCAGGCGTGTGAACGTGATTTTATTATCAAATATTTTATGCTGTTAGCTTTAGTAAATTAAATAAATCAACTCAGCAAACAAACAGCAAAAGGAATACTCTTTGTATATGTACACTACACACACACATGTGTATCTGTTTCTGTCTATATATAGCATAACTTTTTGGTAAAATGTCAACAAGAATATTTCAATTTGTTTTCTGATGAATCAACAGAAAAACAATTGCAATGGCTTTTCATTCGTTTTTTCGTTGTTCGTTGTTCGTTTTCGTTTTTCATCTTGGGGTTCTCCTCTGTCGTAAATATCTTTCGAGTGCATCCGCAACTACTTCAGATTACAGATTTCAGCATAACAATTTATTTTGATATGTATTTTTTATGCAATTTCTCGACAATTTGTCGTCAGGGCGCAACCGAAAGCTGCCGCATCTGCCCCAAAAACTGCTGCACTTGCCGCCCCTGCTGCATCCTTCATTTCCTCTCACTCTCTCTCTCTCTCTCTCTCTCCCCCTGTCGCTTTTTGCAACGAAGAATTTGCATCATAAATTGTCAGCAATGTCATAAAATATTTTCTCTCGTTTTTTCTTTTATTTCACTGCCGTCAACGTCATCATCATTGTTATTCTTTTTTTTGTTTTAGGGATTCATTCGTTTTACTTTATTTCTGTTTCACAAAAAATATTTAAAACTTTCGAGCGAAAAAGAGCAGAGAGCGAAACAGAGATAGAGAGAGAGAGAGAGAAATTCCTAATGGCGCCGAAATTATCTGCTTAGAGCTCTTGAACTTCCTGACAGCGCAGCGCGACAAAATGCTGTTAGGGCACTCGGTAATCCAATAATATTCGCCGACGACACACGACAGACGCCCCCAGACGGCATCTTGAAGTTGTGTGTCTTGTATCTTGTATCATGTATCTTTCGCAGCTTGTATCTCTGCAGCTGCAGCCGCTGGTAATTGCATTTGCAAAGCTCACAAAGCTGCTGGCAGCCTTAGCATAAGTGAGGTTATGTTGTGTTTGCCTTTGCTGTTTGTAATGCAATAGCTGAAACAGAAACTGACACGAGATGGAGCCTTGCATATGGAAGTTTTTTGCCAAGTACTAATGGAACGACAGACATGTTTCTTTACAAATTGATTTTGTTCTTGAACCAAGCAGATCTCAAGCATTATAAGAGAACGAGTCTACAAATTGCAATCGTAGAGTCTTCTATTAGTTTACTAATTGTTATTTAAGTTTATTTTGCGTATCTCTATCCAACTTACAGATATATGTATATACACCAAATAAGAGAGAATCACAAGTTCCAGTTCTTACCAGTTTAGTCTATAGAAAGACAATGTTCACCCCTCGACAAGTGCCATAGAAAGCCCCTTCAGACCCTTAATAGTTTTTTCACTACTCATTCTTCTTCTTCTTCTTCTTGACAGGGCTTTATTTTCTCCCCCCCAACCTCTCTTTCCTTGCTGCATTTACAATATTTATTTGCTGGTTTTCCCCTCTCACTTTGAAGGAAATTTAACCCTTGAACGCATTTCAGAAATTGATTTCAATGCATTGTTGTTGCGGCTTCCCCTCCCTCTCTTCCCCCTCTCCTTCTGCACCCCCGTCTCCATCATTCACTCGCAGACTTTGCAGTTAAATTTATGTTCTTCCTTTAGCCATTATGGTCGAAATTGTTATAATTCAATAACAAGATTCTTGGCTGGTTCTCGCCCTCGCCAAACGACCTCATTCCCTGACCCTCCCCCCCATGCGTTCCCCCCTGCAATGCTTTGTTCTGTTTCACGGTCCTCCGTCCGCAGAGTCAATCGCAGAATGCGTTAAAATCAATTCAGAATTTATGCGCTTTGGCTTGTAGTTTATTTTATGAATGTTTAATAATCTGTGCACTGAGTAAATTTATGACAATTGCATGTTAATTGCCTGCTTGGCGCCGATACGTCAGTCAAACAGCCCAGGCGGAGGAGGGGGAGTGTAGGGGTGCCAGTTGTCGCTGAGGGACGCTTGACAGTGCGTTCATTTTGTTTACATTTAATTTCATAAGTGACACAGTGCAGGAGTAGAAGAGAGGGAGAGGGGTGGAGGTGCCCATTGTTGACTCTGAGTCGAGCTGAGATTTGACTGTGCGCCCCCATAGTCCCCATACTCCCCTACTCCGCTCCTGGCAGCTAATGGGGCGACAACAGTTGACATGCTGAGCACATTATTAGACGCCCTTTCAAGTTTACGATATCGATTCGAGCTTGTTCAGGCATTCGAAAAATAAATGCCAACCCTGGGGGAGCTTAGAGCATTGAGTGGCGTCTCGAGTGAAAGCTGATTAATAATAAGCACATATTGTGGGGCAATTACTGTAAAAACGACTGTGAAAAGAGAAAGACATAGTAGTTTTTATAGCTCAGCTCAGTGGTCGCTAGTAAATAAGTAGCTTCACAAATTAAAAATGCAAATTCATTTCAATTTTAACTCAAATTAAATCTGCAACAATTGTACCCGCAAGGCTCTGTTTAAGTGCTGTTAACTTTACAGAGCAGAATGCGCTTTACAGCTCAATTAAATGTTGCCATAAAAACTCTCATTTTCTGCAGTCCGTTAAAGTTGACAGTGCTCTCTTAACCTTCCCACACACACAACATACATGGATCGACAGTGCTTGCAAATCGCTGCATAAATCGCAGCACCAACTCGTGTGGCGCAGTCTCTGAACTCTCTTTGCCTCTCCTTCGTCTTGCTTCCACTTGGCTGGCTGGCAGCTCTTCATCATCTTCAGTGACACTTGTTTGTCTAAACGCTGTCGCGTGGCGACCTCAGTGGCCTCTGTACAGCAGCCAGCAATGCGACCTCTGGCTGATCTACTCGTAAACTCAACTGCACCAACACAACAACAACAGCACACAACACACACACACATACAAACACAAGGCAACTCAAACTTCCAGATGATTTATGAAACTCTACACATCATAAGCGAAGGCGTTTATCATTTTTTTAGTCTCTGGAAAAATCTTGGAACTGGCGACGTTGACAAATGACAAAAAACAGCACTGCGTCTATTTATGCCTCGCCACTGCCGCTGACGCCGCTGCTCAGCCTCAGTTCAGTCCCAGGCTGAAAGCAAGCTGCTCTTAATTTTATCCAGCACGCGCATCCGGCCAGTGTTCTAGGAAACGAAGAGGAAAGGGGGAAGAGACAAGGGGGAGGGGGAGTCCACCGCAGCCTGTGTCATTAAATATGCAATAGATTCGCTTTTTGCACGCTTCGCTCAAACTTTTAAAGCGTCACAAGTCGCATAAATTATTCTGTTAACAACTTCTGTCAACATGATCATTAACAACACATTCCAGCAACACACGGCTAAAGCAACAGCAACAACAACAAAAAAAAAACAACAACTAAAAAACACAAGAGACGTCATCGAATGAAAGTTTTCTATTGGCCAATGGGAATTGCTAAAAGAAACATGTGTATGACAATGGCTCAGCACATTTGGAATGTTAATGGACAGCTAAAGCTGCTTAACAGCAGCAGAGGAGCATCAAGAGAGAATGTGAAGTAAATCCTGCAGCTCAGCTTTGTTCTGTGGACTTTGTGGAATAAGTCGATTTAGTTGTGCGGAAGTTTGTCTTCTTGTGTCTGTGACAGTTGAAGAAGAGAAATTTAATTAGTCACTTAGAATGTAGGCAAAGGAAATGATCTCAATGTGACTGTGTGACTCTCTTAGTTGCCTGCCTGTCAGTATGAGAGAGCAGTGCAGGCATTCGCTCTTATCTTAATTTTTGCAAGGCTTTGAAGAGAGTTTTAACAGTGGACGCAGTTCCTGTTCAGAACTAATCAAAGTAAATATAATTAAATGAATAAATCTATTGCAGTACTTAATAAATAAACTATACGTTATAATTATTATAATTATAAATTCATAGATATTTTAATTCACTTAAATTAATTCAATAAATTGCAGGTGAATAATAAATTCAGAACATTGATTAAAGCAACAAAAATACAACCACAATTAAAAATGTTAGCCCAAACAAAAAATCGTATGAAATACACTGCTGCATCTAGTCAGTTAAAATGAACCCATTAGCACCCCATTTCCAGCAATTAAGTTGGCATAATTCTGTTAACTGGACTCACATCGATTCAATCGGATTGAGTTCAACGAACCGACACTGAATGCAGCCGCAGGCAATAAATGTTTTCTGATTTTCCAACTCCAGTTATCGTTAACGTTATTAAAAGTACCCGACGGTGGGCTAAACGAGTATTCATACTCTCTCTCTCTTTCTGCCACCCTCTCTCAGCTCGACCATTGCAATTGTGGCAGACAGGCATTGCGGAAGTCCTAGCGCATAAACAGCAGTAACAACAACAACTGCCACAACTACAACAACTTCAATTGCAATCACAACAAAGTATCTTTTGCTGTAGTCGTTAAAGTCGTCAGAGTCGTCATTGCCTAAGCGCCTGCACAATCATTTTTTACGATTAGAATGCAACTGTCGAATAAATCAACTTAAAGTGCGCATGATTCATACGCAAGGCGACTATTGATACGCACTTTCCCTGCCCCCCCCCCTCTAGTCCAGTTCTCCTGAGGCCAGCTAAAGGAAACGAAAAGGAAACACACTCACACACAAAAGAGTGGAAAAACAAAGAGCGATGATTTTTGCAGCGCCAAACGCGGCACATGCGACGCCTAATTGGATTTTTCCCGACGCCGTTGCTGGTCAGCATAAGTGAGAGAGGAAGAAAGAGAGGAGCGAAGAGCCTGCCAGAGTAGCAGCAGGAGGGACTGCTAAACAATAAATATGGCACGACTCTACACACGCACACACACCCGCACACAGTGAGTGCAAAGAGAACTCGATTGAATGGCTCTCCCAGGTAGACTCACTCGTTCGCCTTGTGCTTTGTTACGCTGATGTTGCCGCATAAAGTGAAATTGTGCGTAAAATTCGTTGGTCACGTTTCCACGTCTGTTGACAATTGTTTTTGCCGGCCCTGCTGCATGTGAGCGGAGGCATGCAACGTTTACGCTGTTTGCAGCCATTAAAACGCGTGTCCACTATGCCAATTTCCAGTTTCCACTTCCCACTTCCCGTTTCCCGTTTACCAGTTCCAGTGCAGGCACATCCTCCCCCCCTTTCTCTCTCTCCCACACGCTGTGTTCAAAGTGCTGCTAATCTTTTGTTTAGGCTTGACATGTGGCACAGCAGCCACAAAGGCAGAACAGAGACAAAGAAAGACAAAGAGAGAGAGCGATAGAGAGAGTGGAGGAGCAAGAGCATCAACGACACCGCACTGTTCCCTCAATTAGGCACAACATTGGCACTGTTCCCCGTGTCGGCTTTCGATCATATCTTCCTCTCCCTCTTGACTCGTTTTCTCCTTTTCCGACTGTCTGCCAAATTGCACTGGCGACAGGCTCGACTGGACACACCTCGCATCGGTCTGTGTTATTACTCGCTGGGATTTGAAGTCATTAGGCGCATCGGATGACGCATTCAGCTTCGCATTCGATTTTCGGTTTCTCGGTCCGCGTTCTTCTTCTTGCCGTCCTCTAACGAGCTGGCCATCCTTCTCTGTCTGTCCGTCCCTTCGCACACTGTTGCATTGCAGTTGTCGCCCCTGGATTGGAGAGTGCACTTCTGTAGAGCTCTGCGAGAATTCACTAAACAATGTGTCGCAAGACGGCCGAAATTTGAGTACAAATATATTTACAGCTAATTGATAAAAATCAATATATGTAAATCATATTTCAATATAATTCAATTTCATATATCTATGTAGTGAGTTTCTTTTATAGTGTTACTTTATTGTTTAATGACAATAGTTTTTAGTACACTTTATATTGTTTAGTGACAATAGTTCTTGATTATTATTATTTAATTGTTTAGCTCTAGTTGTATAAGTATATAGCGCGATTGAAAAACTTGCGACTGCTCTCGTTCACCATTTAACTCAAAGTCCCTTCTTTTGGTTTTTTTCCGTTAATAAGCGTTGCCACTGCGCGTTACTCTCTTACTCTCTGTTTTATTGTTCATTTTAGTTCCCTGATCTGGTTCGTTTCCCACAATCGGCCCTCCTGATACATCATTCGACCCGAATGAATTTCCCCACGGCTTCATATATTCTGCGACTGTCGATGTCTTAAAAGGTCCATCACCGTTACCAAGTTTTTCTACGTCATACCTTCAGTGCTTGTTTATCTTAACAACTTTGTAAGGTCCTAGAAATTTTCCTTTCAACTTTAACCCAGTTCCGTACTGAGTACGCTTAATAGCTACTAAATCATCTATTTTATAAATTTTTTCACCTTTGCGTTTTAAATCAAAAACCCTTTTTATTTTCTGTCTGTAACTGTTTTATGTTTTCGGAAGCTTTTGCGCGCACCAGCTCTCTCTCCTCATCTAACTCCTTCACTAAGGATTCCTTTATCAACAAATTGAGCTCTAGATCATTCGGAAGACGCATTTCAGTGCCAGTCAAGATTTTAAAAGGCGACACTAAAGTGGTTCTAGGCGGTGTACTATTGATTATTTGCTGCACTTTACTGACATGCTTATACCAGTCTCCTGCACTATCATGACTTAACTTCGACAACATCGACACTACTGTCTTATGCATTCTTTCAACCTGACCATTGCCACGTGGTACACCTGTTGCAATCACTAGATGCTGAATTTTCTGCTCTTCGCAATACAACTTAAATGCCTGTGCAGTGATCGCAGCGCCCCTATCAGAGATAATCCGTAAAGGATTTCCAAAATTAGTAGCCTGACGCTCTATACAACTTAAAAACTTCCTCTGCTCCTGTGCTACGGGTGGGATACAACCATACAAATATAGAAAAACCGTCAACTATAGCTAAAATGTGGTTGTAGCGCTTGCTCGTTATCTCCATTGGCCCAACATGGTCAATGTGATACGTCATCAACGGCCTATCTCCCTTTCCAATCGGGGTCAAGAAACCTTCTTTCTTTCCAGCTTTCGAATTAAATACATACACTCCACACAACACGAACAACCTTTTAACCTTAAGCTTTGGTATGAAATAATCTTTCTCAACTAAATCTTGCGTTTTCTTTGCAACAAAATGTCCTTGCTTATGAGCAATCGTGATTATTTCATTTTCCATCTGTATTCAAGTATTTCGTTTTCTATATAAAAATCTTCATACCCTTTATTTTCTACAAGGCTTCTCACTACTTTCGTCCATTCATCAAGTAGTTGTGCTTGTTTCAATCGATGTACAACAGTATCACTCAGCATATAACATGATACTCTACTCAACGCATCAACATGTCTCATTCTTGTCCCTGAGCGATGTTCTATTTGATAATCAAAGTCTTGAAGGTATAATGCCCACCTAGCTACCCTCAAAGGAACATCCTTCTTCTTCATCGTCATTGTAAACGCGTTGCAGTCAGTCACAATCATAAATTTCAAACCTAACACATACACACGCCACTTCATTAATGCACCGACAACTGCAAGAACTTCAAGCTCATAAGAATGATACTTTTCTTCACATTGGTTAGTCTTACGACTCATGTATTGAACCGGATGAAAGAAACAATCTTCCGGGTCTTTTTGTAACAATACACCACCGAAAACATATTTTGAAGCGTCTGTATGGATTTCCGTTTTTAATTTAGGATTGTACAATTTCAATACGGGGTTAGAAGTTAATGCTACTTTCAACTGTTCAAATGCTATCTTCTGCAGTACGTCAAATTCAAACTTTGTATTTTGCCTTAACAGGTCCGACAATGGCTTTGCAGTCACTGCATAGTCTTTGACAAATCTGCGGAAATACGACGTCAATCCTAAGAATCTTTGAACACCTTTTTTATCATTTGGCAACGGAAAATTAACGATAGCACTTGTCTTCTCTCCAGAAGGCTTAATAGTACCACACTCAACTATATACCCCAAAAAGTTAACTTTCTTCTGCAATGGCAACACTTAACACCTTCTCAAGCTTTACCAATCCTTCACACACATTATTACTGGGCACAATCACATCATCCATGTATACTACTACATCTCCACTGTTGATTAGCAGACTGCCATTGTGAATCGAGTAAAAACTGCAGGTGAGTTTGTAATACCGAAGGGCACATACAGAAATTCATACTGGCCCTTTTCTGTTACAAAGGAGGTATATTTCTGCGATTCTAACTCAACGGGTACATGAAAGAAACCGTTAGTTAAATCTAAAGTCATATACACCAAAGCACTCTGAAGCTTTTCAATAACAACGTCAACCTGCGGCATTGGAAAGTGATCACGAATTATCTTTTCATTTAATTTACGATAGTCACAACACAATCGTTTTTTCCCGTTCTTTTTCGAAACAAGCACCACTGGTGATGCGTATTCCGACACACTCGGCTTTATAATCTTGTCACGCAACAATTCCTGAATTTGATCATCCACAATCTTTTTGTTCACACTCTGCCAAACGTCTTGGTTGTTGGAATACTGGTAAATCATCGGTTAACAGTATTTTCATATTCACTGGTGTCGAACAATTTCGAATTGGCTTATAATCTCCAATTAGACTTAAAGCTTTTTCTTTTTGCACACTACTCAAATGTGATAAATCAACCTCTTCAAATATATCAGCGTGCTCCACACTCAACGTGCACATACTTTTGAATTCAACAAACAACTCAGCACATGATCCTTTGCTCAATGGCTGGATTCTCTGATTCTCAACCTTTTTTTTGCGTTACAACTCGACTTATAAACTCTGTGCCACCTTTGGTTACTTTCATAAGTAACGCTGTTTAAGATTGTTCTTCCTAAAATCGAATCAAAACCCATATCCTCATCAGGAACTACGTGAAATTCCACTTGCATGTCTATACCATCTATCTCAACCGAAATTACAAAGCTACAGAATGTAAGCACCTGGCTATCACCTATGCCAGTCAAACACTTAGCTAAGCCTGTCAACTTATTTCTGCCCAACTTAGTATAAAAACTTCTGCGTATAAGACAAAGGTCACCACCTGTATCAACTTATCCTTAAAACATCATTGACTTATACTGCACATTTTTTAACTCTAAACCTGAAGGAGTGAAAATACTTAATGGCTTTAACTCTTCCTTCCTATCTTGTACGACGTTTGTATTTTGATCTTGCTTAACTTTTCCATCTGTTTTGCACTCTGATGCGCGATGTCCTGGTTGGTTACACTTAAAACAAACAAAATCTTTCTTCCTACAATCTTTTAGCAAATGGGTATCATCACCGCACTTGAAACATTTACGTGTCTTGTTGTCACTGCTAATCTTCTTAGATTCAGAACTCTGTTTATCAACGATTGATCCAGGCTTGTTTGATGACTTGCTTGAACTACAAACTTTCTTGTAAACATCCAAACAAGCTTTTAGCTCTTTTAATGTTTTTGCTTGATACAGCACTACTTTGTTTGCAGGGGAATCCTGAATGCCACTAACGAAATAGTCTATAATACTCTCATCTTCAAGCTTTGCTGGCTTGGCTATTTCTATCAGTGCGTACAAGAATTCATGCAAACTCTCATCTTTTTTTCATCTGTCGTCTATTTAATCTTTGATGTAATTCTGCTGATGACACTTTAACTTCGAACTCATCTAGCAATACTGTTTACAATGCTTCCCAACTTCGAATGTTTTGTTGACTTTTGACAAACGATCTAGCAGCACCTCGTAAAAGCTGCATCGCATAGATAAACATTTGTAATTGGTTCCACTGAACTGTACTCCCACATTCTTCTACCTCATTTATCCACTGATCAACATCAACACTACCTATAGTACCTGAAAATTCTGAAATACTACCCTCGACATCTTTTAAAGTAAACCATGACCTATTATTTTCATTTGTCATCATTGGTGCAGTTCCTACTGACTCAACGTCCGAAATGTCTTGTTCTTCATTGTTTAACCTGTAGTGAGCAAGGAGTCGCTGCTGCAGCATGCTTTTAGTACCACTTGTCTGCAAACTTAACTCAGACAGCTTGTTTCGTAGGTCATCAACGCGCAGCGCAAGAATTTCAATCCGATCCATTCTAAATAATATAAAATTTATCAGTACAAAATTCTCAATACGAAATAAAATCAACTGTACTTTCTTTGCGTCAAGTTGAAAAACTACTTAACATACCCTCTCTTTAAAGTTTTCAACACTACTTAGCCAACTCTGTTAAATCTATGTTAACAGCAACCGATACATAACTTGCAGCGTCGTTTTCGCCTCTTCGTTGGGCTCGCCTCGTTCGTTCCTACTGCCTCGCCTCTCGTCACTGCTGCTTCACCTCTCTCGTCGCCGTCGCCGTCCGATCGCCTTCGTATATGATGCGCCGTATTTCGATGCGCCGTTATTCTTCTTCTGTTTCTTCTGACACTGATGCGACTGTCGTTTTTCTTCTACTTCTGCCGTCGTTTTGCCGTTCTTCTTCTGCCACTGATGCGACGTCACTATCGTTTTTCGGTTTCTTCGATTATTAGCTTGCAATTTCTACGGCGTGGCCTTCAACTTTTGGTCACCGCCGTTGTGCTTTTGAATAAACGCAGCGTCTCCAACACCTTTTGGCTGCTGCCGTATTTCTTCGAGCACTAGATATGGAATCTCCAACACCTTTTGGCCTCCGTCGTCTAAAATCTTCCAATGTACTCGGCGTCACAAACACCTTTTATTCGCCGTCGTCGATTGAATTCCAATTGCTTCAGCTTCACCGTGATTTTTTGCGTCGTTGTCGTTTTTCTTATAATTGATGCGGCATCACGTTCTTTCTCGCTTGCACTCACTAGGTTCGCACTTATATATACACAACTTGGGCCAATCTCGGCCGAGCCCCCAAAATTGTAGTGAGTTTCTTTTATAGTGTTACTTTATTGTTTAATGACAATAGTTTTTAGTACACTTTATATTGTTTAGTGACAATAGTTCTTGATTATTATTATTTAATTGTTTAGCTCTAGTTGTATAAGTATATAGCGCGATTGAAAAACTTGAGACTGCTCTCGTTCACCATTGAACTCAAAGTCCCTTCTTTTGGTTTTTTCCGTTAATAAGCGTTGCCACTGCGCGTTACTCTTTTGCTCTCTATTTTATTGTTCATTTTAGTTCCCTGATCTGGTTCGTTTCCCACATCAATATAATAAAATACTTCAACATTATTATTACTAGATTTTACACTCATTACTTCTCTAATATATAATAATATAATAATATTATATATTATATATTTTTATAAATACTATAAATCATTTATTTTTTCTTTAGTTTTGAAGTAGTATGAACTTCAGATGATGATAATTACTAAACTATTAATTTCCATTAATTATATTATATTTCTTACATATTTTCCCACACAGCGTACTAGCTTATGGCACGTGCAGCGTACCCTCTTTCCTGGCAGCGTGCGAATCAGTGGGCCACACTCGAGCTGGGCGAGCAAAGAGAACTCAAGTGGAGCGAGTACTTAGCAAAAAATGTGAAGAAGAAGAAGGAAAGAAAAAGAAGAGGAGTGGAGAAGGACTTTGCGTAGGCAAGTACGCTGCTGCTGCTGCGTTGGATAACAGTTTTAGTTTCAGTTTCCGTTTGAATTTGAGTTCGGGCTCGGGTTCAGGTTCGCTTTGAGGGGTTTCGGGTTCGAGTTCAGTCTTGCGGGGGTTTCGGGCAAATATTGTAATACCGTGGAGATGCTTCTTAACGGGGAAAAAGACAAAAGGGCGCGGACAGGCCAACACGGTAGTAAACAAGATTTATGAAATTGTTGCTGCTGCTACTGCAGCGCCTCGTCAAGTGTGCAGTGGGCAGCGGGCAGGGGGTGGAGGCGAAGAGAAGAGAACAGAGGAAGGACTTAAACCGAGGTAATGGCAACTGAAGTGCGTTTTAAGTTCCAACCGGATGAAGCTATCGCAAAAAAAGAAACCCGAAGAGATGAAAATGCTGACCAGAAAGGGCGGCATGAGGGGAGGAAAGGAAAGGTGTGGATGGGGTGAGGGGGAAGCGAGAGCGATTGGCTGCCGTAGTATGTCAGCTGTTCGAAGCTTATAAAGGATTACGCTGGCTGGAAGCGCTAAAGCAACAAGAGAAACAACTGCCATAAAGTTCGGACAGCGCACAGTGGGCCACAGGCAGGCAGGAAATGCATACAGTGCAACTTCACTTCATGCCTTCTCTCTCTCTCTCTCTCTCTATGTGTGTGTGTCTGTGTGTGTCATAAGCTCAACCGACATCTACTTATTTTCCATTGCCGCTGCTGAAAATGCAAAAATTATTGCACAATGTTTTTTATGACGAGCCAAATATTTGTTCAGTCCTTCTCGCTCACTCTCTCTCTCTCTATCTATCTCTTTCTGCTTCCGCTTTGCAGCTTCCTCGTTTTTTCGAGATTGTTCGCAGTGCTGTTGTGGCTGTTGTTGTTGTTCTTGTAGTTGTTGTTATTGCCATACTCGACCGTGTTTGCTCTGATGCCATCCTGATGTCATGGTGATTTTTAAGCCTTTGGCCATTTTATTTGTTTTAAATAAAATACGCAAATGCGAAATGGAAGTATCTCCCCCCGTCTTGCCACCTTATAAGAGAGCAACGAATTATGAATACACTTTTAAGGATTTTAAAAGAACAAATCATAGAAACGAGAAGAAGATAAAGTAGGATCAAAGCTTTACAGGATGTGCAACTGATTTGGATTCAGAAAAAGAAAGAGTATCCAATTAAAGTTAGGTTATGGAGAGGGTGTCAGTACTCAATTAACATTAACGTTTGAGAAGTACATTAAATTCCATAAATATCAGCGATAAAATGCTGTGTCTCCTTTTCTTTTACCTACTCTTCCCCTTCTCTCTCTCTCCCCTCTCTCTCTTTCTTTCTCTCACTGCCTCAAGCGATCCAGCTGAAGTCACTTGTCCCCTGCTAAGACCCGACTCGAGAAGTGTCCTTGACATAAGCCTCCTTGCTTGGTAGGCGGTCTCCCGACTGATACCTTCGGCCAAAGAGAACTTTCCAACTGTCCGTCGCCTGTCGCCTGTCTCCGTTTAACCCCACGTAACCCCAGCGAAAAGGAAAATATTTGTATTTAATAAAGTCCGGGCAAAGTGGATGGCAACGGGTCGCTTGACTTTTTGTGCATACGACTTGTGGAATTTAATGTATCCTACGGCACGACAACGCCACGGGGGAAGGTCCTGCACAACATACCAAACCGTAGAACAACAAGGCACAGCACAAACGAAAGAAGACCAGGCGGAGTACAACAATAAAAAAAAAGAACTGGCCAAATGCAGAGCATAAAAAAATACAATAAAATTCGAACATGAAAAGCCTATTTAAAATGCTGACATACGAAATGCGAAGCTCTGAGAACTGCGAACTGCGGCGCTCAACACTTGAGGGCGCCACAGTGCACACTGTGCACAGTGTCCGCGCGACGGTGTGTGTGCGAGGAGGCGCGAGGCAAGGAGGCAACGAAGCGAATTACCATAAAATGAAAAACAAAAGGCTCACAAGGCAAATGCGAAATACATTCCGTTGCAGCGCCACCTAGCTCCCCCCTGCTCTTCCAACCATTCCATTCCCTGCTTCAGCGAATGCGAAAATATGAAAATTGAGTGAAAATATGTAAATGTAATGAAATATTGTTTTCGCTGGCAAAGGACACACGACAACAACAACAACAACAAGAAGAAGACGAACAGGCGACTTCGCACATGACGTCAAGGATTTACTTAGTTACTCCAGGTCCCCCAATGCCCACTTGGCACTCACTGAGGACCCCTGAAATTTATGCGTAACAAGTCGCTGCTCCATTTATCATCACTCGCCCACTCTCTCTCTCCCCTCGCCACACTGGCTCCCGACTGTGATTTACACTCTCGTTTTCGTTTTCGCCGCATGCCTGTCCGTCTGTCTGTCCGTGCGTCCATCCGTCTTACTGTCTGTCTGACAGACTGTCTGACAAACTGAGGCAAAGTATTGAAGCCGTTTTTGCTGTTATTTAAATTATGAAAATTATTCAAACCACAAATGGAATCATCATCATCAGTTATCGCTCCCTTTCCAACACTGGCCGTAATACACGCACTTAACTACACTGAACTCAGGCTGAAGCCGAAGCTGAAGGGATTTCGAATGAGCCGCAGTTACAGACAGACCGAAAGACATAAGTCGCGGGGCGGGTTGATGTTCAGGGTTGTGGCATCTGGTTTGGGGGAACTCGAACAGGAGGAAAGAGTAAGTAGAACATCCGCAGCCAACTGGCAATAAAAGAAAAGCTCATTTATGTGAATAATGTGCACAGATTTTATGACAGACATTGGAATTCAATAAATTGTCTATATATAAATACGCGTATGTATATTTATATGTATATATGAATGTACATATGTATTTATGTGTATTTATTTGAAAATGTATGTATATCTGACTGTTTTTTGTGGGTTTATAGTCTTCAAAAGAGCAAGGACCAGAGTAATAGCTGACTACATTGCTTATTTCTTAAGTGTATTGAATGAAATTGAAGAATTTTTAAGGTAACAGAGATATAAATGTTTATTTACTTATAATATATTTTATCGTATCAAACAATTTTTGCTTTACTATAAATGCATCTTTATTATTCTCGTAATAGAAATAATTTAAGTTAATTGTCATTCCATTTCTTTAATAACTCAAGACTACGCAAGTAGCCCACTGTGCGATCTTAGCTTGGAGAGAACTACCTCACTCTAGTTTTCTCACTCTAACTCGCATACTTTCTCATGTTAATGCAGACTTCTGTTAAATAAGCGCAGGGCTCTCTCGCTGCCTCTCCCTCTCTCATTCCAGCGATGCAATCTAATCCAATTGAGCTTAAAATAAATGGGAAGCTCTGTGGACTGCAACATGAATGTTATGCATTATGTTATGTGCTCTGTTATGTCATGCAAAGTTATGTTAACACAGCCAAGCTTCTCTTAATGAGAGAGAAAAAATAAATACAGTTGACGGCAGGACACACATACACGTATGTACATACATGTAAGCGAGTGACATCTCTCTTGGTTGCCAAAGTCAGCTAATCTCGCTGTGAATGTGCTCTCTTTCTCTCCCTCTGTTGTGTGGGCGATTCCATATCAATTGGCTTGACAGGCGCATTAGTGTAAATTTCAGCTCGGACTAATCGCAGAGGCAATTCACAAATAAGCAAAGATACTGCGGCGTATCTCGGGCCTCAGCTGTCAGGTGGACATGAAATGCACAAATTATAACCACTTAAAATCAGAAAGCACTCAAAACACACACACACACATAAGGAGTGGAGGAGAGTGCATGCTGAGCGGAGAGGAGGGAGAGTGATTAGAGTGACATCAAGCAGGAATAAACGAAATGAAATGAAATGAAATGAAATGAGTGCCAGCCTCAATTGGAAATGTCATTAATAAATCCCAAACGAGCTGCAAATGTTAAACAAATGACACACACATGAGTGCTGGCCGAAAATAAACGTATTTGTATGAGTGGCAGCTGCAAACTCAGTTACGCCAGGCAGAAGGACATGATGCTCTCTCACTCTCTGTGCCGATATTTACTGCTAATGAGTTAATTCAATTAAGAAAACCACACACAGACAGGCTTGAGCTGGGCAGAGGAGAGCGGAGAGTGGCAGTGGAGGGGAAGCTAGCGTGATCCCGGCAGCATTTGACTTGGGATTTGACAGTTTTCAATTAGTCAAAGTGTCATTGGGTCACGATGAAATGCTGCCCACCAGGTAGAGATGCCACAACGTCCAAGCAGAGATCGAAGCTGAGACAGAGACTGGGCCCGTGCAAGGCACCCGCTGTGCAGTAAAGCTGCATTTGAAGGACAGCTCATCGACTTCTGCATACCCTGCAAATAGCTACATGTTTAATACGAATTATTCCCAGTTATTAATATATGTTTGTCCTAGACCTTTTAATGCTACATTGAATTTATATTGTTACATTTTTCTAATATTATCCTATTATCACATTATCTCTTATCTTTTTGCTTAAAATTATTATATTAATATTAACTTCATATTTTGTTTTATGTATTTAATTTAAAAACGTACTATGGTCAGTCGACTGTTTAAAAGTAAAAATCATTGATAATCTTAATTGCTTGTAAATTTTGAAATATATATATATAAAAATAAAAAATAACTTTAATTTCAAAAAAGGTGAATGAAAAAAAAAAACTTAGTTCAAATTTACTGCGTTCAATTTTTTAATTATTTCATTACTTTAACAAAATATCAAGTAAATAAATACAAAATAAATATATATAATATTTAATAGTTCCCTCCCCAATTCGCAAGTATCCTCGCCAGTTCTCTTCCTAATTCAGCAATAAATAAAACGACAATTTACGAAAATGTCCTCAGCAAGAATTGCATTATTCTTTTCTCACTGAGACCCGTATCCGGCCGTAGAATTGTCAAGCAACGTATCCGTAAATAATTCATTAGCTAAATTCCTTGTCATGTCATAGCGCAGTTCATTTCAATGTAACCCCAACCCCCCCTCCTCCACCAATCCCTCCACCCGTTTCCGGACTCTGCAAGGACATTAAAATCGACATTGCTAATTTAATGAGTTTTCTACTCGGTCTGAGCTGCTCGGGCCCCAAGCTAAAATAAACACTCGAGCGTTAATGTTTGAGATATATTTAATTTATACACACTTACATCAACAGCTGAGCGAGTGCTTTTATGGTCCGCGAGAGGGCGCACGGGTTGGGGGGAGAAGGAGAAGGCAAACGCTAAAGGCGCCAATTTGTGACGCTGCTTCTAAAAAAAATCAAATATGGCAACGCTGCCATCGCTGAGCAGGTGCAACTGCTGCTCAGTTGAGTGGCAAGGCTTTTGTCTCTCTCTCTCTCTGTGAGTTTGTGTATGTGTATGTGTGTGTGCTGTTATATCTATATATGTGCTACACACTGATGAGTGCACACTGACAGTAGCCACAACCGCAAATTCCCAAGACAACTTGAACACGAACAGGGACAGGTACATGGACATGGACAGAGACAGAGAGAGAGACAGAGACAGAGACACTGTAAGGAACATGGACTCTGTCTCACGGTTGTCGGCCTGCACCTGAACCTATAGCTGGGCACGTGGCGATAAAGAAGACATTCATGGCACTTTGTTCGAACATTAAGTGGATTTAATGTAAACTTTATGTTTTCCTTAGGTTACGTGGTCGATTTCCGTTTTATTGCCTTAATTAAAAGATTGGCTACGTAGTGTCCCTTCTCCTCCTGCTCTCTCCCCTACCTCACCCTCTCCATCTCCTACTCCAGCTGCGCTTACATCGTCGTTGTATAATCAACAATATTTATGGCTATTTGAAATATTTATTCAGCTTCTTACCATTTTATGGTCGACCTGTGTCAGTTCCCCCGCACACACACACCACCAATTTTTATGATCGAATTGGAAAATGTGCACAAAAATTAAAATCGCATAAAGTGTACAGTTTTTTATAGCCACAGTCTATATGAAGGGAGGGAGAGAGAGAGACAGAGTGCGTACTATTTAATTTAAAATATATTGATAGTTTTGCAGCATCTGCGACTGAAACTGAAATAAAACTCAATACTTTATCATCGATACTCAATTTTCTGGCACTTGCCTAATAAGCTCATCAATGTCTCTCCCACAGTCTCGATTATCTGATAAGGCACTTTTGACACCTCACCTCGTTGTTTGGTGGGTGTTTACGAGCTGTCGCCTCGCATTGTTGGGATCTCCTCCGACAGAGAGAGAGACGGGGAGAGGGAGAGATCAGCCATAAATGCGACCATAAATCGACCACGCAATTCGCACACCTTAGTCTTATACGCAGTAAATATGTATATCGCCTTAACTGCTGCGGCTTATCGGACAGATAAAAAATAAGAAGATACTTTCGTTTTCACGCCGCGTCGGGTTAATCGGTGGCATTAGCCGACAAAAGCGCGGCACATAAAGCGACTTAGGAGCGCTTGGAAGAATTCCAAACGAAGAAAAAAGGCCAGATACCATAAAGTCAAACAAATAAAGGCCAGATAATGCGCGCATAACACCAAAAGAGAGAAGAAAGAGTCTGTTGTTGGTTCCGCTGAGAAATGAGAGATCTGATCTGAGAAGCTCAGCATTAATAACAAGGGATTATCAATGTGGGGAGGGGAGAATATAAAGAAAACTTCACTGTTACGGATTAACAATTGAAACCTTAATAAAAACTAACCGATTTTATATTCTACTATATCGAATACTTTGAGCAGAACAACTGTTTAATCTCTTTAACGACTCAGAATATGGAGTTGCCAGTATGTGTGCATGTATGTGTGAGTGTGTACTTGAGCTCTTTTCATTGGGCACAATATGTATTTATATTGTGCATATGACGAAATTACTCAAAGCTTCTTCTGCTGCTGCATTTTATTTATACTTTTATTTGTTGTTGCGTGCGTTTGTAAATTTAAATAAATAATCAAATAAAGGCAAACAAAATATTTTCTTTGTCAGCCTGCAGTGCTTCGTTTCTTTGCCCTCTCTCTCTCTCACTCACATTCTCTTCTCATTGCTGAACAAATCCACTTGCATCCTCAAAATGTATTGTTGTCGTAGTTTCTGATGTTGTTGTTGTTGTTGGTGCTGCTGATGGTATGAGACGCATTTTACAACTTCTCTTGACAACCAACTGGCTGCTCGAGATCCGGCAGAGGGCAACCCACTTACGCAGCAGCAAAGCAGCAGCAGCCACCAATGCAAACATCAGGCAGCTAACAAAAAAGAGAGCTGAGCAGTGCAGCTGATGACAAACCGAACTTGTAATGCTCTTAAGTAAAATGCTTGCAAATGCTAATAACAGAGCACTGTAATCTCTTACTCAAGTTGCTCTGCTATGGAATACAAAGACAGTGTAGTATGTGCAGTTAGGCTAGGGCTGCCATACCTATTTATTTACCAATAATTCAACTGATTCTGAGCCTGTTTACTGTTTTTTTCAGCAAAAAGAAAAACAATTTACATTCCAACTACTGATCTGACAACTCTATGCTAGGCATTACAGAGAGCGTATTTGCCCAGCAGCGCTGCCCAGAAACAAAGGTAACGCAAGCCTTTTGGAGGCTGAAGCAGACGTTCAAGTGCGCTGAGGGGCAAGCAGCGTCTGCTACTGCTATTGCTGCTGCTTCTGTTGCGACTTTAATGCAAACAAAGAAGGTTAAAACTACGCAGGGTGACGGGCGAGGGAGAGTGAGTAAAGTAAGAAAGCGGAAGGCAGTGAGGCCTTTCACTTGGTGGTAGGTTCTTGTTCTGCTATCGCCGTCAACGTCGCCGTCGACATCGGCATCGTCGTCATCATCATCGTCACTTAATTGCGTAGGTTGGTAGCCGTGGAGACGCGGTGCTTCAGCGGCTACTTCACTGGGCACTCAACAAGCCTCTCTTCACCCCTTGCCTCTCTTCCCAACCAAGCCGAACACCTTAACCTTTCGTACTCTGGGCTCTCTTCGCCCCATTTCAACTCTACGCACACCTTTTTGTGGCTGCTGCTGTGTGCGTGTTTACATTTTTACTAATTTACAACAATTTTCGTTGTACTTGAATACAAAATGCAGCACACCCCACATCCCCCTCTCCATCACCTTTTGCCCTGCGGCTCGTGTGCTACTTTATGAGAGTGCGCGGGCATTAAGAAAAAGCAAAATGTATGTTGATGCACCTGCAGCTGAGGGGAGAGCAGAGTGCAAAGGGGCAAAGGGGAAGGGAGAGTGGAAGCCAAAAAATAACAAGATGATGCTCAGCAGCAGTAAGAACAATAACAACTGTGTGGTAACAACAAGAACAGCGAGAAGCAGAAGGAGAAGAAGAAGCACAAGAAGTAGAAGAGCAGCAGCAGCAAAATATTTAAATGAGGTTAAGTTAGTGTAACAACTATTTAGCCCCCATGCTTACTGTGCGCTCTCTTACTCTCCCGCTCTCTTCGCCTGCCTTTTATCCCAGTACTCACTCTCAAAAGCTGCTTGTTCTTTTTACGTTTTTCGCAGTACTTTTACTGAGATTACATAAAGACTGCCAAATTTATTCAGCTGGCTAAATTAGTGTGTGTGCGAGGGTGTGTGTGTGTGTTTGCTATGAGGGTTAAATTCTGCATGCAAACGCTAATTGGGTCAAGTGCTGCCAGAGTTGACAAAGAAACCTGTTACACCTGCAAGCAAAAGTTGGGCCAAAGAATGTATTTGTCTGCGAGAGCGAGATAGATGTGAGAATAGAGGGGAGAACTACTAAGTGAGATAGAAAAGAGAGACTTGTTAAATTTACTCTGAGGCGCAAGTTTACTTTGGATAAGAAGAGAAGAAAGAACTTTAAGTTGAATAAGAAGTTGAACAAGAATTTGTATTTAATTTCTTAAGAAATAAAATCTTTATTTTAAAGCATAAGAAAACTGAAGGATCTGCAGCAGTATATATTAAAATATATTTATAGATATTTATTTAAATATTTATATACATATTTAAACTTATAAAAAGCCATTCAAATCGCTCTTATGTAAGCTTAATTCTCATCAAGTTATGCTCTTAAGTATTTAATTTTGAGCATATTCCAATTATCTTTATTGCGTCTGTCTGTTGCCAAACTTATCAACCCTGCCCCCATCTCTCTCTCTCTCTCTCTCTTTCTGCACTGCAAATGGAAATTAAATATCATTATGAGCACTCTTAAGTGGCAATATTATCGCGCATCCGCCTATCGACAGCGGCCATAATCGACATTGAATTGCATAATGCGGAATCGGAATTCGGAAAATGGCCCAAAAACGATAAGAAGTAGCTGGGGGTGGAGGGTGGAGAGGTAAAGGAATGGCAGCTCAAAAAGGAAGCAGAAGGAATGCAGGCCACTTAATCAAATTGAAAACAGTTGGCAATAATTTCATATTTAATTCAAGCGAAATTGCATAATGACAGAAAAATGATATTATGACAATACACATACATATGCAGATATCCTATATGTATGTTTGTATAAGTGTGAGTACATTCCATATATTGGATTATATTAACGGGAATTCGCGTGTGCGAGAGGGAGAGAGAGAGAGAGTGCAAATAAATACAAAATAAATAAACAAGCGACACGCACAAACACGCACATAATAAATGTGCGGTTTCATTATTAATAACAAGTATCTGTATCTGCTGGAGCGTAGGAACGTGCCAGAGGTGTGGCACAGAGGGGGTGGGGGCTCTCCATCTGTATCTGTATTATGTCTGCAACTGTATCTGTCTCTGCAAGTGTAGCGTAATATTCATTTCTGGGTTTGTTTGTGTATTTAGTCGTGTTTCACACCAGACCCCACTCCTCCCCCTATGACACCCACTCACCTAGCATGACTACGCCTCTGGCCCCGTGCAGTCTGTGCAGATAAAATGTCAAAGTCTCCAACGAAATCAACAAGCACATATCCTGCGGATATTTTGCTCAACATTTTGTCAGCTCGCAGTGGCAACGTTGTCACACACAAACACACACACACACACACACACACACACACTACATATATACGTATATTATATGTATATAGCATATATGATGATGAGCTTGAAACAAGCCGTAGCTGAGTCTGAATAATGAATTGCAATTAGCGCAATTACAACAGATTGTCGCAGATACATGTACGATATGTTGCCAACTACCTGTAAGCATCCCCCTCTCTCTCTCTCTCTCTCTCTGTCTCCCTCTCCCTCTTCGCAAAGTCATTTCATTTTTGGTCAACATTATAATGTGAATAATTCAGTAACTGGACGAGGGGAGGACAACGAGGAAGACGACTAACTTAGCATATAACAGTTTGGTTCTAGGCCACATCTGCTCTACGTATTCCCCCTCTCCCCCTCCCCATCACTTTCCAGAGAGACGAGACACAATTCCGTAATGCACAGTGGATATTGGCAAATGTTTTGCCACTTGGAGTCGCCACCAACTTGTGTCTCTCTCTCCCCTCATTGTTTATGAGCGTATCGAATTTTTGGGGTTACTTGCGGTTCCGTTGGGCACATAAATATTTATCCAGCGATAAAAGAATTTGGGTTATTTTCGTGGTATATAAATAGCGCAATTTAACTTGGTTAACCCAAAGCCAGTTCGCATGATGAAAGCGCAGGGCCAGACGATGAATCCCTTGGTTAGGGGCACGGGGGAAAGTAGCTTAGAATACGTAAGTCGAACCGGATGGAGATAGAGCTTGTAGAGTAGAGTGCAAATGTCAAAGGAGCTATAAAATATATGGCACGGGGGGAAGGTTGAATGAGGGAGCAACAATGGGAAGGAGAACGCAGGCAGGGGGGGGAGGCACAGCCATGTTAACATTATCCCAAACGATAGTATCGCCTGGCAAATGCGGGGAATATTTTATGGGACCGACTGGCCAAAAAAGGGTTGTTTGTATCGAGTTGCTTTGCTGCTGCCACGAAACTTTGGTTAAATAGTTTTAATTATATTTAAAATTTAAATGTTGCACATATCGAATAACTTTCCATTAGCGAATGAAGTCAAGTTTCAAGCTAAAATGCTCTAATTAAGTGTTAGAGTTGTGAAAAACTAGAATAAACAAAATGTATTAAATAAATACTAATTATAATAAAAACGGAATACTGAAGAAATAAAACACGATATATATATAATTACATAAAGTTTAACAGTGTTTTTTAATACTATCGGCAACAGAGAACATTAAAATATCACCTAAGAAGGAGTTCATCATTTCAATTAACTTTTTGATAGTTATCAACATTAAAACCTCAATCCATCAGTAGTTCACCTAGTTAACAAATAAATTCTACAATGCCTAGTGTTTTACTTGCCAATTGCACTCTTCATCCCACAGTGCAGCAATTGTTGCTGGCAAATAAAATGCGGAAGGCTCCGCTTGGCCTGCGGCATTTACCGCAAAACAATGCAAATTACAGCGTTGCTGACGATGTGGCGACAACAACAACGACAGCAGCAACAGCGCCACCTATTAGCCAACACAGGTGAACAGTGTGTCGTGCCAACTAACTTCTCTCTCTCCCTCCCCTCTCCCTCTCTCTCTGCCCTTCGAGTCAATATTGACGCAAACCATATCTCTTTTTATGACATATTTTTGGCTACTGTCAGTTGTTGTCGAGTTTGTTTGCATCCTGCTCTCCCCCCGACTCCACCTAACACACAGTGTGTGTGTCTCTCTCTCTCTCACTTCATCTCTCTTCTTCTATCTCCCGCAACGCGCACTTGCCTGAACTTTGCTTTGATGCCTGAGTTCTTCAACTATCTGGGTTACTGTGTAATGCAGTCCACAAAGAGACTGTCAGAGAGAGAGAGGGAGAGAGAGAGAGAAGGAGGGGGAAAGCGAACTAGCTCAGCTGATGAATGACGTTCCGCTCGGTTCACTATGGTGCCCCCTGCTCTTGCTGCACTGCAACTCAATTGCATTTGCATTAAAAGCCACCGCGTAAACATGCGACTTGACAACTTCTCCACATTTTCGGGTGGCAGCCCGCGTTGACAACTGACGCGGCCACAAAAGCTACACAAACTGCATTGAAATTGGTCAAGAAGTGCACGGCGGACGATGGGGCGACCACAACGACACGTTGATGCTCTTTCCCGTTCAATTCTAATGCGCTTTCCTTGTTACTATACATTTTTACTAGATGTACGAAGGAAACTCTTTCCTTGGTTTCTTATGTTTATTTTACATTTTTTGTACTTTTAGAACTGCATTTGAAAGTGTAGTTTATTTGTTACGTTATTTATTTGTTGAGTTTTTTTTGTATATTTTTAATTTAATTGCATTCTTTTGTAGAACTTCCTTATTTACAATTTTGCAACCAATTTGCAAAACTCTTTCTACAGTTGTTCTTTAACTCTTCTGTACTTATAGCATTTGCCAAGTCTTATACTTCTTTTCAGCCTGATAATACCAATAATCCTACTACTAAAATACCAGCTTTACTCTGTAGTTGCTCAACTTGCTGTGCACCCTGATGTAGAGCATAAAATTTGAAAATCTAATGCCATAAATTAGACGATTCGCCCAGTTTCGAATGGACGGGTGCAACGTTCGTCTGCTCTGGCGGCACTTGGGCCACGTTGTGGGCGGAGGGGAGGGGAGGGGACGGAACGGGTGACTTAATGTACTCAGAGCACACCCAGGCGATTTTCTTGGAAGCGCAAGACGAGGTTTCACACATCACAAGCGGACGAGAGACAGGCGGACGAGGGACGAGAGACAACGGTCGATGGACTTGGGACAGTGGAGGGGAGGCGACGCCGTGTGGAGTGTCAACTGTCAGTGGCTGGACTTAAGTGGCCATAAAGTAGGCACATCACGTGGTGGCGTGGCAGTTGACAGTTGCAGGTGTTGGCCGCTAGGTGTCGCGCTGACAGTTTGGCAGCCAAAGCATCGACTGGAATTTTAAATGCTCAAATCACACAAAAAGGATCAGCTCACGCATGCGTGAGGGTATTCGCTGGCCGTTCAAAACAACAAGAGACAACATGGAAATGGAACTGGCAAGGCAGAGACAACATGGAAATGGAACTGGCAACGCAATGCAAATGAAATCGAGCTGCACTCTGGGGGCCAATTTCGAACTGAACTTGTCAGTTTCATTCAGTTTCCTGCAAAGTGACGATCGATTTGCATGACAAATTGGGCAGGGGGAGGCAGAGGGAAACCCTTGAAGTAGCTATCAGTGCTGTGCCAGACCGCAAGACCTAGTTCTGCCTCTGTTCATGTCTTTCCCTCTCTTTTCCTCTTCTTGTCTGTTGCTTCTCCATTTCCATGTCGCGATCACATTCCGCGCTTTGCAAGGTTTCTTCCGCAGACGCAGCTCGATATACACTGCCTCATCATTTCTGCGGTCAACTTGTTTAAGTGGGCGCCTTCTTCACTTCAGACCCTTCTCAACCCTCCCCTCACTCTACTCGATGCCCTTTCTGATTCACGCTTGTAATACGATCTGCATTCAAGCCGAAAACTCAATTAATTTAACTCTGACTAACATTTGACATAATAACCCCGCCTCCGGCTGCGGGGCAACGTTTCCGGCCCTGCTGCAGCTCCACACAGCAGTTGCCGACAAAGCAGCAACAAGCAACAACATCAACAACAACATCAACGAGAATGCGGCACGTCGCTGGCGCGTTTCTATCTTGTCAATAAATCTCAATATCAAAATATGCTAAATGACCACCCGCACGAGGCGGACAATATGCGAGAGCAGACAATAGTTCGCCAGATGGAAATGACTAAAAATGCAAATGACTCCACGAATGCCAAATGCAGCGAGCGAGAAAGAGAGAGAGAGAGAGAGAGAACTCATAGAGTGCAGTATAGCCCAGCGGGACTTGATTGGAAGATGCGTATTAAAACCTGTTAAAAGAAGCGCTGCAATTCACAACTATTTCTATAGATATTATTTTATTATTCCCATAACTGACTAAAGAAAGAAATACACAAATACTTTAAATTTCAGCACTCTATATCCTCAGAGATGTTCTCTAGTTCCCATATTGAAATATCTGCATTATACTATAACTGGAACAATATATCAATAACGAAAGAGATAAAGCAAACTGAGAACGGAAATAAAAGATTAGAAAAGATTGTAAACGATTTTATTTATTTATTTATTTAATAGGCGAATTATTAAGTTGTTATGATTAAAATATATGTAGATACACTAACTGCGCATAGCATCGGCTATTAAATAAATCCTACATATGTCAAAAAATATAATATAATATTATATATTATAATATTATATATTATATTATTATATAGATATTCCGCTGTCCTTTCTCTTCATCATCTACACTTGTGGCTGTCTTAACTTAACCAACTATCTTTTAAAGATGCAAAGATAAAACCCTTAACTGAAATAATGTTAAACAGTAAAATACTTTGCTGATATACTTATGTATCTGTAACGAAGTTCCTTCCTACCTGCCAAAAGCATTGCCAAATCATGTGCTAAGAATGCACTGGAGTTGTGTCTACGCCACGCCCCCACCAGCTAGTGCAACTGGGCTGCTGCCATGTGTGCAGGCAGATACATCGCATAAATCTACAATATGTTAAGCCCCGCCTCCGCTGCCCCCTCTCAGTCCCGGGTACACCCCTATCACTCGCATAGTTCTGCCTAGTTTGGCTTACGATATTCGTTTCGCTTTGTCTCCGTACATGTTTCTCGTTTCGGGGCGGCTCTTTCATTAAACGCAAACGCAACGCAAACAATGAACCGTGTTGACAGGTTTCGTTTTTCCAGCTCTCGTTTGATTGATTTAACCTGAATCGGTTGACAGGTACGAGAGCATTTTTGGCATGCCCCTGTCACGGGATACTTAAGATATGGAAATAAAGCGATGCTTATGCTAAGCGCAGTTCGCAAGGCGGCACGGGCGGGGGGAAACTCGAAACTAAAACCTGTCGATCAGAGTGGGGAAGAGAGAGAGAGAGAGAGAGAGAGAGAGAGAGAGATAACCACAACGGAGAACTCTGAAGTTGTGCAGAACCTGCATACATATTCCTAAATACGCATAAATCGCTTTGTCTTTGTTCGATTTCGATATCGTATATGTTCGTATCGAGTATCTGTTCCAGGGAATACTTGTGCGTTCAATACCCCCTGGTGTCGAGAGTCGAGGACTTTGCAATTTGCACAGTACATACCCTGCAAAAGGTGCAAATAAAGTGAGCAATAAACAGATTGAAATAAGAAGAAGAGAAAGATATGCAGGAATGTTGAAAAGAGAAAAGGTCTGAGGCTGCCCCGTTAAATGAATCATAATATTCTCTTTCAATACCGATGTCAATCAAATCTAGACTCCCTACTGACTCAACATGTTAACCCCTGCGTGAAAATCAGAAACAGAACCAAATTACCGCTATAAGCTTTGTTTAATGATTGAAAACCGATAGATACCGCTTTAATAGGCTTGCAGTTTTGAATAGTACTCGGAGATGTGAATAATTACGCTAGACAGAGACGAAAAGAGACGAGAAGAAAGCGAAATATGCCGAAGACAATTGACGAGTGTCTCTCCTCGGACCCGACGCAACTCCACTCGAGCTGAGACAATCGACTTGCAACATAGATGCAGCGCGATGAGGAGGAGAGGGAGAGACACAGAGCGAGACGAAGTTGATTGACAGTTGAATGATTTAATGAGCAACAAGATAAACGATGCAGACCTCCCTCCCTCACCTTCCCATCCCTCCTGTTGGACTGTTGGAGCAAATGAATTACTTATTTTCATTCGAATTTCAATTCGAATCTATTCACAGTACTCACACTCGCAACTCGAACGGGTCTTTGCGTGTAGTTGTAACACGGCGGTCCACCGAAGATGCTTATCGCATCACACAACCAGCTCTGGAACTGCGGCGGCCTTTTTCTTGCCCCGTCATCCAAAGATGACTATGACGATGACGACTGAGATGACGACCAAGCCGAAGACGATGACGACGACGGAGTCGGAGTCGGAGGCAGAGACGGAGGCAGAGACGACCACGCATTTTGTGTCAACCAGTCAACGGGATGGGAAATTGATAAACTAATGTTAGCTCGAGTTGTTGTTGTTGTTGTTGTTGCTGCTGTTCAAAGGGGCAAATCTACATGCGAGTTTCCACAGTTTGGCCATCTCCTCATTGCCCATTTCCACAGTGGCAGACACAGACGCAGAGGCCAGCAATGAAATGTTAGTATTAATGGGATTAGTGATAAGCCAGTGCAACAGCTTATTGAGGTATCTTAACAGTAAACAGTTCTACTTACCTACGATAAAAGGCTATCGGGGCTTCTGTTTCTGTTGATTTACTAATTGAGCCAGAGATACTACTACTATTAGTTCTATTATAAGTACTAATACTTATTATTATTGGTAATTTTAAAGGTATTTATACTACTACTACTACTTTTACTTTACTGCTCCTACTACTACTACTTTTATTTTACTGCTACTACTACTACTTTTACTTGACTGCTACTACTACTACTACTTTTACTTCTACTTATAATACTACTACTATTACTACTACAAGTTAGTTCCTACATATTGTAGGTACTAATACTACTACTACTATTATAATTACTACTTCCACTTCTACTACTACTACTATTATAATTACTACTTCTACAACTACTACTACTACTAGTACTACTACTAATACTACTACTACTCTAATTCTACTACTACTACTTGTACTACTTCTACTACTACTATCTTCTACAATTACAACTAATATTACTACACCTACTATTACTACTACTAATACAACTATAACAACTACTATTTCTACTTTAATTACTGCTACTACTTCGACTGCAACAACTTCTACTAATACAACAATAAATATTAATATAACTAATCCAATTTGATGAACAGCAAGTTCAATAACCCCACGATCACTTCCCTACGAACATTTTCAGCCGGCTGTGTGAGCCCAACTGCAAATGAGCTTCTCCTTAATTTTCCATCAAATGTCTCTCTCTCTCTCTCTCTGTCCCTTCCTCTCTAGCACACTCTATTCAATTCGCTCTGCCATTTTAAAACGCATCGCACAGACGCAACAATTGCAGCTCGAAGAGCTTTTCTCTTGCTTTCTTTGCTGCTTTGCGGTACATTTTATTGTCGTTTGCGTGCGATCAGCAAGGCCGGAAAAGAGAGAGACGGACGGACAGTCCACTTGTTGCTGGAACTGTGGGCTGTACACAGTGTGCACTGTGGGGTCCCACGCAAAAACTCAGATACTCGAAGACGCAACTCACCGAATACCCCTCACCAGAAACACTCACGCAGTCACTGATAATTTATGTATCGGCCAAATAATGTTTTACGATCTTTGAGTTGTTGCCTTTTATCTCATTTCAAATTTCAAATTTCAGGGTTTTTGTTTTTCTCTCAACATCAACATCAACATCAACATCAACAACAACATCCAACTCGAGCCTTTAGGCAAGAGATGTTTGTCAAAATTCTTGGTGTTAGCACACATATTTCTTGATATTCGGCAGCATTTTTATTGGAATTTGGCTAGGAAATTGCGCATAAAGATCACAACAAAGATCATCTATCACCTCCACTGTGGATCCACCAAAATTGCGGATACAATGCGAAGCACTCTCTGAACGCTGTCCAAGATGCTAGTGAAAGTACTAAGCCATGGCGCACTGCGTAAGATCTTCCAAAATTGTTGCAACCGTTCGTCGCAGTTGCCATCCCCGCGCGTCGCCACCACAGTGTGCTACAACCAATACCGTAGCAATAGGCAGCTGCACGGCAGCAACTGGCAGCGTCCGAACGCCGTCGACGATCAGACGCGCAAGATCATACCGAAACTAGTGTATCTGCACAATCCATGGAAATATATCGTAACCAAATTCAATATGTGGAAACTGAAATGGCTGTGGGACTACGCGTTCAGTGAGCCGGACTTTGTGGAGGGCTCAAAGCAGGCGGCCATCGTTATGACGAACATCATACGGCAGCAGAGTGCCGAGAAGATCGGCGAGTTCACCACCCCCCGTTGGGTTCCAACAAATCACTCGCGACATGTTGCTCTCGCGCGACGATTCGCGCCTGCAACTGGTGCGCTTCGATCGGGAGCATCTGCGCCGGGCGATCCCCATGCGGGTGGCAACGCGGCAGAACTATGGCCGCAAGTACGCCTTCATTGACATGCTGTTCGTGGGGCTGCGCAACACGAAGGACTTCGATTCGCCGAGTGAGCTGGTCGAGATCAACGACATATTGCGGCGCATGGACAACGAGCTGAAGACGCCGACGGGAGTCACCTCTGTGCCGCATCGCATTGTCTTCGCCGAGATCTTTATACGCTTTCGCCGGGACTACACTGCCCCTCTGGCGGCGCAAGGAGGTTGCCAAGACCCACAGATTCGGCAAGGCTGATTCATCTGCGCTGATTCATCCAAACCAGCACCTAAGCTCGGAGTTGCGAGCGACGTCCGCTGAATCATCCATCAATACAACAGCCATGCCCACTGACGGTGCTGCGGCGGCGATTATGATGGAGAAGATACTGTCGCGCATCAACGATCCCAGCTGGTCGGTGTCATTCTACAAGATTCTCACCTTCGATGTGCTCAACTTTAATCCGCATCCCAAACAAAGGTAGCTCGCGCTCATCTCTATCCACAGTCTCACATTTGAAATCCATTCGCAAGTGAAAAAATGGCCATGAAATTTAAAAGTGCAACTTGAAATTATCATCCAATTAATATTTGTATAATAGTTAGTATATTTTAATACATTACCTTTACTTTTAGTCCAAGCATTAACTCATTACTTTTCCTTATATCGCTGTGAACTCAGTAAAACTTTGCTGTATAAATAGATAGAGAACTGTCTATGGAAATTATGTTAAATATTGACCTATAGCTGCATAGTAAAGATTACTTGTTCAGGAAAGGAAGATTAAGGAAAATGTAAATATATTTAATGTATGATTTGATATGGTATTCCTTATTGAGATATATTTAAATATATGCATATTTCAATGTGTTTGTTCATCTGCATTCCATTTAAAGTAACTTTTAAGGTTTTTACTTAAGCTTTATTTTCTTTTCCATTATTATCAGCTGAACATAATTTATATATGAACATTATCTTTATCTTGCCGCGTTGTATCTTTCAGTATCTTTCAGCTGCATGCGGGCATCTCTGAAATTTATTACCTTGAATTGCGCTCACACCTTAAATGTCACCTGGTTGTTGGTGGTTGTAGCTGTCAGAGCAACACCACATCTGAAGTGGGGCTTACACATATTTGAACAAAATGATGTTGTAATAAGCCACATTACACGACTCGATGTTGTTGCCATTGTCGTTCGGCTCTAATTAGTTTTCAAACATGAGCCCGACCTCGCCCAATCGATTGAAATCTGGAAGTCCGGTGAAAAAAGCAAGAGAGAAAAAAAGAGAAATAGAAAAAAACCCTACCATGTGTTTCGTTATGTTTTGTGTTGATTTGTTATTATTTTTTTCGCTTTGTTCGCATGTTTAACACGTTTTTGCATAATAATTCGAACATGCTAAACAAGTTTTCCTTGCCTGGAGGTCCCTCAATATTTGACATGCTACACGCAATTAGATTCAGTTCGGAATTGATGTATAAACGATGGATTTATTCAGAAATTATCAACATGCTAAGAGAAAAGCTAACCGGACCCAGTAGATCTTGTGGAATATATGGAAAATAATTAACACCTATTTAGGATATTTGGTAGGAGGGTAAAAGTCATTGAAATAGGTTACATATTTTAATGATTTAGTTGTGATTATAAGTGATCATTATCTTAATAGTTAAGATAGAAATTATGATTATAAATTCTCATTATGTTAATGATTTAGATAGAAATTTTTATTATTTTAATGTGCTTCATATATTTATTATATATACTTAACGACGTACCTAATTTCAAAAACGTAAATGTCGTAATCCACTTAAAGTCTGTTAAATTCTTCATGCAATGCGATTCCAGCTCTTAAATGACGTGCTACTGTAAAGGTATAAGGTTTTTTTTATGGGGAATGGAAGGAAGGGCGGCTTCATTTGAAAGCTATTTACTTAGGTTAAGTCGAGGCGATTCGAACTGACGAGCAGCTAATGGCGGCGGAACAGCGCAAGGCATAAGGGATTGGAGAAGGAAATAACAACACGTCAAAAGGGAGAAATAATTTAAATAAGAAAACACAAACAGCTGTTGCAGTTCTGGCGATGGAAATGTGCCAGATTCACACACACACACACTCACAAATCCCTACAAGCAAAAGGGATAATCTCATTATAATGAAACGCAAGTTATGCACGCGCAGTCGGCTGCCGCTAGATGGCGCCAGCAAGGCGTCAGTCAAGTGTCGCCCGCACAGCTTAGAAGCATAAGCAACAGCCAGAGAAGCAGAACGAAGAAAGCAAAGAGGAATGTAGAAGGGGGGAGAAGAGTGCAGCCAAAGGAGCTGGCAAAGTCGCAGCTGCTGTAGGAGCAGCAGTGGTAGCAGCATCTCGGCGGGACTCGAATGGAATGACAGCCGGATCTATGTAGAGTCCTGTTCCCTGGCATGAGCTGACATGCGAAACACGCTGGCAGCAGCAGGAATGAGCGAACGAAAGAAGAAAGAGAGATAGGAACACCAACAGAATTATTATAATTTATGTATTCCTTTTTTTCTGTCTTCTTTCAGTTGTTGTCTTGGCTGGACCATTCAATCTGTGGCATGCACTCTTGGTCCGCCTGTCTATCCGTGTTATGCTTGGCCGAAGCACAGTGGGGCAAATGGTAGAGAAATATAATAAATAAATATAGAACTATAGTATAATAATATTACTCCAGTAGATGATTAATAAGTTGAATACATTTTAAAATTGATTTAAATATTAGATTGCATATTATTTATTAGTTTAAATTGTAACTTATATTCATATTTTAAAAGTTGTAATGCCTTAAAATATGACACATTGTTCACACGTAATAGCCCCATTGTGCATGCATCAAATGTAACGGCAAAACTTGGCACTCTCTCTGAGCGGAAACTTGACGTACACGTCTCTCTCTCTCTCTTTCTCTTGTTCTCTCCGGCTTAACCAAGCCGAGCGTAAAATGCATAGAGTGAGCAGCGCGTGCATGTGCGCCTGCATGTGTGTGTGTGTGTGTGTGTGAGAAATAGAGCAATACTCACACAAGTTTATTTTGAATATTTCAACTCTCTTAATGCATTCGAACAATTCTTGAACTAATTTATCAAGATTATTAGCCATTTTTCGCATTCGTCGCACCAGTGTGCAACCCAGTCGCATCCTAAGTCCACGTTCGTGTCTTCTGCTGCCCCATCACCCTGCCCCGCCCCCTGTTCCGCCCATAAATAATACAAGCGGCTTAATTTCAAACTCATTTGCAAATATTTACACACAAATCGAGGCCGAGGCCGAGGCAAACCCTTTTTGCAAGGCAACCCTAAATCCCAACGGTGTAACAGGTGCACGACCCCACGAGAAGCTCCCTCCCAACATCCTGCCACACCCCCTACATACTGAGTCGGGTTCAAAAGCACTTTTATATAATTTCTTTTTTGTTGTCCATAAGTTTTTTCTTTTCTGTTTTGTGCTGGCGAGATTAATTACAAGCCTTGCGTAATGAGCGGATTTCCGCAACGTTCTTCATCGCTTCTCTTCACTCTCCTCTGTCTCATATTCATTCCTCTCTTTACACTCTCTTGCTCGTACATCTTCCGTTTAATAAGAATTGAATGTAATTTATGAATTATTTGCGCGCAACGCCAGTGTGACCACCCACACACAGGTGAAGCGCACTGCCTGCAGTCGCGCTGCTGCTGCTTGTCCGCCAATCGTTGATCTTCATTAGCGCATGCCGACGCCAATGGCGAGGCCAACGTTGTAGTCGTTGTCGTCGTCGACGCCGATGTCTTCATAGACGACGCCGCGCTAAAGCTTCAAATTTATGGCAAAGCATTTGCGGCGTGCGCTTATAAGCTACAACAACAACAACGACAACCACAAGAGAGAGCATAACAATAACAATAACAAAGTCTAGCTAATAAAGCGTCGGCGACGGCAACGACGTCGGCAGTAGCAGCGCTGCAGCGTTGTCGTTGTTATTGTTGCTGTCCTTTATTAGTTCATTGCTTGGCTCCGTCGGCTCTTGCGCCGTATTCATTTACACTTGGATATTTATCGTCGACCTCCTGCGCTGCCTCAAATGGAGTTGTCCCATAATTTCTGGCCGCAAACAAGCTAAATGCGCCGTTTAACAGAACATTTAAAATGCATATCGATCGTATATCAAAAGCTCGTTTCATTTTCATTACATAATCTCAGTGCGAGATGTATGTGTGGGTGTGTGTCTGGGAGAATCCGTATAAGTAGCAGATAGATAAAATATTTATGGCAAATGGCAGTCAAGTGCAAAAAGTTCATTGAAAGTAATGTGCAGACTAATGAAGAATTAAGGTTAAACTATTAACGAACTATATACAAGTAGATTTAATGAAACTTAAACGACAGCTTTAAAGTATATGTATATAGACGAGAGCACTTGGTTTTATGCTCATACTTTCTTAAATAACTTCTGTGATTATTGTCCGATCGGATTGTAATATGGTGACTACGTAGATATTTCAATCAGATTAGTATATGATAAAGTCAGAAAGTTGTATCTTTTATACAGCGCTTACAAATTGAGTTTAAAAATTAAATTATTGATTTGTGGGGGCGGTGGGCGTGGCACCTAACATTTGAAATAAACTTGATCTGCTTATAGCACACAGGAGAGTTCCTGCCAAATTTGGTAACTCTAGCTTTTATAATAGCTGAGATCTGTGCGTTCACACAGACGGACAGACGAACAGAAAGACATGGCTCAATCGACTCGGCTTGTGATCCTGAGCAAGAATATATATACTTTATGGGGTCTCACACGCCTCCTTCAGCCTATTACATACATTTGCACAAAGTTAGTATACCCTTTTTTGACCATTTTCAATGGTCGAAGGGTATAATAAACATATAATATATCTTTATACTTTGATACTTTGATTTCTGCAAACCCCGAGAAAGTACTTTTAGTTGTTGATAAAATAATTCTATTGATAAATCTTCAAAATACTTGTATGATATTTAACAGTATTAAAAGAAAAATTAAAAAGACAATTGATTACTGTGTACAAAATACTTTAATATCTTCAAACTTTCACAATAAACCTTTCTTTTAAACGAGATAACCTTGAGATCTGCAAGTTTTGAAGGCCTTTCCACAAGTCCGCAGCCTTTGCTCTCTAAAACAAAATTATCTGTTTTTTATGGCAGCCCAAAATAATACCCTGCAGCTCTCGTTGGTCAATTGTAATGCCATTTGCATTCGTGTTCCCAATTGCATAGCCCCAATGCGCGATCGAAAGCGGCGATGCGACGCTCGTAAAAACGTCGACAATTTGAAGCGCGAAGGCGGCGCAATATTTATGACGATCACTGTGAAGAGAGCGACAGAAAGAGAGAGACCGATTGGGATGTCTTGCCAAATTGCCACTTGGCGCCAACAAAAATAAAACCAGGAGAAGACTTCCAGTCGCTGGAAGGAGCTGGAAAGCCGCGAACTGTCAGCATTAAAAAATATCGGCATAAATTTAGCAGCTTTCAAAAGCGGCAAAGAATAACGCAAAATTTTTTAATTTAAAACACATTTTATATGCAGAAGGGAAGGCGGGGCCGCAACAAAACTGAAACATAAATAAATCTGAAATTTTATGCACTCTGCAGGGAAAAAGGAGCAAGGGGGATGGTGGGGAAAGGGAACACACATAAAAGCTGCTTGCGACTTATCAAAAACAAAAAAAACAACGACAAAAAACTTTTGTTTCCCAAAAAAGTTCTCTGACTGTTATTGTTTTAGTTGTTGTTGTTGCTGTTGTTGTTGTTGTTGCCAAAGCTGCTTGTTAAACATGCAATTTCTTTCTGGGTTCGATTGCTGCGGTTCGACGTTGCTGAGAGAGCGACAGCGACGTCGACAGCAGCTGGAACAACAGCGGCAAGGACAAAAGCCAACAATGGATTATTAGTGGCTCTTAAGCAAACACGGCACAAGCACATGTGCTCCGCTCACGTCTCACACACACTCTCTCTCTCCCTCTCTCATTCTTGGTATCAGTGTCAGTGTGTGTGTGACGTCGCCTGCTGCTGTCGTTTAATCTTGCCCTCTCTTGGTATTCGCCGTCCTCGTGGTCGCCGCATTCGCCACTGATTTATCGCTGAAATGTGGGCGTTTTTAATTAATTTCGCTGCGCTGCGCTGCCAACAGATTTTTGCTTGGCGTTTGCGCTCATAAAGCGCTGTAATAAAATACAAGAAGTACACAGAAACAACAACAACATCAAAATGTAAGTAAAGGGAGCGATAATCGTTGGTACTTGACGAAAGGATACTCTGTCTCTGTCTCTCTCTCTGTTCGTAGAGATGAGTTTGCAATGCTTTATCTAGAAAACTGGTTATACCTTGCATATACTTTATAATACATATTTATTATTATAATATTTATTAATTATTATTTATTTATTTAATTTTTTTTATAATTATTTTTATTATTATTAAAGGATTATATATTTGTAAATGTATATTTACTTTCATCAATTCTGCTATGCACCAATTATATACACCCTTTCTCTGTAGATTTACAGGGTACTGCATCAACAACTACCCAGAACAAGCAACACATAGTTTACTCCGACTCCTTTCGTTGTTTCCGCCGAGATTTACTCGAAATTTTCGCACTGGCAAATGAAGTTCGAGTTGGAGGCGTGGCAGCTTTCGGGGCAGCTCAAGTGTACTCGGCGTACTCCACGCAAACCGCAAGAAATTGCAAATGGGTTTGCTCGGGCTGGAGTGCGGCCTGTCCTGGAGTGTCCTCAAGTATTGCATTGTGGTCCCCGGCTCGAGTGTTGCTCAGGTGTGAAGTGCGGCCTGCTGCTGCAGTGGCTGTTGCGGAAATGATGTTCTCTCAATATCCAAGCTTGAGTTGAAAAGAACCCAACGAACTGATTGTTTTTCTCATTTTGAACCTTCTGCATAACTTCCTTTCTGGTTTTGCAGTGTATTTCGTATTTCTTGTGCTGAATTGAAGTTATTTTGTGAGCCTTTGTATTAATATTGCAATGACTTCTAAGAAGTAGAAAGTTGTGGAACCTCTTTCTGGGAGTTCTCAGAAGATTTTGTTCTTAAAAATGAAAGAAAAATTAGTTTTGTATTAAAACTTCATTAAACATTGTAAATTACAATCTGCAATTCTCTTCTTATAGTATACTAGTTAAAATTCGTTAAAACCTTAACTTATCATTAACTTTCTTCCCTTCGTACTCTTGCCTGAGCAAGAATAACCCCAAAATCCATTCAAAGTCATCGACAGATTTGGCCAACTTCAATTTAAATTAAAGCTAAAATTCATAATCTATTCAACAACCAAACAAGAGCGGAGGGAGTTCCTCCCCCTGCCCCACACACCTGTTTCCGAAAAATTCTATAAAATTATTTAAAATTTTAAGCAATACACTGCGGGACACTAACAAACAGAGAAAGGAAGGTGGGAGAAGGGAGGGGAAACCCTTTTTGGAGCAAACATATAGCGAAGCAAGAGTAATTCCATTTTTCCATTTTTGGCTAATTTTGTTGCTGAGGCCAAAAGTTTGTTCAGCTTCTGCTGTTGCTGATGCTTCTTCTTGTTTGCTGCTTGGCAACTTTTGCAGCTTTTAATTCTAATTTTCACGCTGGCGCAATTTTGACGCTTTTCCTAATTTGCCTTCAACTTTCAACTTGGATTTCCAGGGAATTAAGCCGGCAGTCGACTGTAACTCGACGACGACGATGATAATGATGATGCTGGCGATAAGGAAAACAAGGAAAGGCTTACTACCTTCGGCATGCCGAAACTTGTATACACTTGCAGGTTCCTATCTTCTCAAATATTTCCAATGACTTTAAAATTAAAACTAGTCGTCTTACTAGAAACCTTCCTTTCGGCTGATTGTTCCTACGACAGCTATATATTATATTAGTATGATTTTGATGAAATTGTATATGTATTTGATATATGTATAGAAAAAGTCCGATGTAGTTAATTTTGCTTGCAATATCTTGACAAATAATAAAAATCGACCAATAGTTTGTATGACAGCTATACGATATATCGGTCTGAGCCGGCTCGGTACTACATATTTACTGCGTGGAGCCATAAGAAGCATGTGTGCCAAGCTTCATTAAGATATCTCGTTTGCGTTGCAACAAATAGACGGACGAACAAACGGACGGACAAACGGACGGACAGGCAAACATGGCAAGATGGAGCCCCAGGTGCTGTTAATTTAGAATATATACTTTACGGGGTCGAAGATGTGTCCTAAGATACATTGCAAACTCTTAACCACAACAAGTATACCCTCTGCAAGTGTATAAAGATTATAGAGATTACGATAATGATGATGTTCTTGCTGATGCTGATTTTGTCAAATGAGGATTTATGGATAAAAGTTACCAAAGGATTGACGAGTTTTCTCGTCACTTCTAATTGATTTCCTTGGAATTGCTTGAGTTAAAATGCAGAAAGAATACCACAAATTCACATGGTGTTAGTTTTCCATGCCAGTCAACAATAAATTCATTTAAGTATTCCTTTTTTTCATCCAGGAACTAATTAGGCGAGGCCTCGCTATGGCGAGTCGCTAATATTAACTTTCATTTTATTGCATGCTAAAGTTCATTACGCGCTGCAAATTCAAATTAAGCTTAATAAACGAAGCAAAATGTGCTCATGAAGGCGCCTGCTGTTCCTGTTGTTTGTTGTTGTTGTTTCTTTATTATTATGAAAACCATGCAATGCGACAGGGCGAACATAAAGCAAATTGTCGCAAATTAATAAAGAGAAAGGTTTAAGAGTGCGCAGCTCTTTTAAATCATCCTGGAATAAACATACAAAATTCAGAGTTTGACTTTTTAAATATTTTAAAGGTAAATAATAAATATGATATATTGCGCACTTTAACAGCAAAATGCCATTAAATTGGAAAAATACTCTAGTTAGTTTCCAACTGCCAAATAAATCTGGGAACTGGCAGTTTTTAAGGTCAGCAAATAAATCGTACAATTAAAATAGTTTCGTTTGTTCTGATGTTTCATAACCATTCATTCCCACTATTGATCTGGCCGCAAAATGAGAGAGTTGGTCAACAAATGGTTGGCAACGCTGGCAGCCGCGAGTTATGACACATTTGGCTCCAAGAGGCCATTAATCTCTTCTCTGCCGCTCGCTCGCTCGCTTTTATTGTGGCTGGCAACGCCCCCAATTTAAGAGAGTCGGCGGGCACTTTGAATTCCAAATTTCCATTTGAAAGTGTTTGTGGAGTATGCTAATTAAAAGGCATAAATAATGCAATATTTGAACTTCAGCTGTCTGCGAGCTTAATTGATTTACGAGTTTCAATAAAGAGGCGCGAAAGAGCGCAAGCAAGCGTAATTATAGCCTAGGATAGTTGTCGGTTGCCATCGAGAATTTTTACGAGAGAGACGCTGACGCTGACTGCGCTGCTGGCGACGGAAGCTGTTTGACATTGAGCTAGAACCCGAAGTTGTTGTTGCAGATGGTGTTGTCCATGACAGTCCACGAAGTTCTTCAATTATTGTAAACATACCAAGAGAGGCAGAGAGAGAGAGGGAGCAAAAGAAGAGAAGCGTAGCCAATTTTGAGTCCCTCGCGCAGACACTTTAATATTTAACGCGACAAAGGAGTCAGAGTCGGAGACAGACCTGAAGTTGGTGCTGGCAACGCCAACATATTCCACGAATATGTTCGTGATCATAAAATTATAATTTATGAACAAAGCGAACGCGTGAAGTACGCAAACAGAGAGGGGGAGGTGTAGAGGGGGGAAAGAGTGCGCAAAACTGGCCGAGCTTATCTGGCGCTGGCATCTAAGTGCACCCAGAGATCCCGCTGCAGATGGAGTCGATACTGCGCTGGGCCGATGACAACGTTGACGGCGATTTGGAGCGACGCGCGCGTCAATTTCTGAAGTGGGAAATAAGCAGCGGGAGCTGTGGATGCTGGTGGAAGCCATTGGATGGGGGTGAGAAGCTGTTGCTGCAATGCTGTTTCTGTTGTTGGGTTTCCAGGAAAGACGCCTCCGGCGCAGCAGCAGCAGTAGAAGCAGCAGCAGCGACGTCCGCTGCTCCAACAATATTTTCTTATTTATTTTGTCTCTTGCTTTGGTTTCGGTTTTGGGATGTGGATGCGCTTGACATTGGGGCCAAACTGGCAACTGGCAGCTCGCATGTTGTTTTTCTGTCTGTTGTTGTAGTTGTTGTTGCTGTTGTTGCTGTTGTTGCTCCTCTTGTTGTTGCTGTGCCATCTGTGGTCCGCTGAGGCAGCCAACTAATTTGCGGTTTTGTTGCGAACCAAGTCCAGTCTGTAATTTCCTTCCCAGTTTCGAGAGTCTTTGTTATTTTGCCACTTAACCAACTCAACACGCCCTCCAGCCCCAGCCCCAGATCCATGCCCCCTTCCCCCTCACCCATGGTTTAATAAGTTCTGTTTGCTGTGCAACCTTTGGGGTCAGTCCCGGCAAGTCTCTCAAATTAAATTCGAAATTAGCCTGCGGCAAATCCTAAGTCTCAGTTCAGTTCGCAGTTCATTCATCTGTTTGCCTGCCCCTTCCCCTCTACAACTGTCCGTCTGTCCAAGTAACTAACTGTGTTTGTTAGTTTTAGGCAAATTGCAGAAGCCATTCAACTGCTGCTGGGCCCATGCTGCGTGCTTAATTAAATTCTTTTCAATGCTAGACATGAACCAATTTCTCTTTCTCTTCTTCTCTTGTTCTTTCTGTTGACTCTATGACTGAACTTCAGCTTCGGCAAGCTGAGCAAGTGTGTCAATTAAACAGCTATTTATGCAGCATTATTCTTTCTAACTTTCTGTATGTGTGAGACTGTGTGTGAAATGACTTAGTTTCAATAAGATTGAAAGAAGCTGTAGGAAAAGCATAAGTGTGTGCGTGTGTTTGCAGTCTGGAATTTATTGCGAGATGCATTTGCGATCCCGTTGAATTATGTCTTTGTTTAAAAGGCAATATTGAGCTTAGCAGAGAGTTGCCATTTGCGTAGTGTAGGTGGGAGTGGGACAAAGGGAAAGTGCAGGTATTATTGTTGTTGCTTTGCATATTGGGCAAATATCAATGCAGCTTAGAGCACAAAGAGTGGTGCTGTGGCTATTATCGGGGTGGGAGAGGGAGAATGGGTTGTAAAGCGTGAGGAGCAAGACTGCTTCTGTTAGATATGTATGTACATATGTACATATTTTGATATTAACAGACACACTTACAGCACACACACTTAACACGGCTACAGGCTGTAATTAGCGTACATGTGCGTGTGAGAAAGAGAAAGAGCTAAACTACACACAATGTATTTGATGTTCGTTATCTTAGAGCGCAGCAGGGAGAGAGGTTCATCCATGTGAACCGCCCCAAACCGATTGGCAACGCTGATTTTAAACCACTTGTTCTCTTAGCTGCGCTCTAAATTCGTGTAAAAAAGGGCACCATGTGGATTGCATTAATCCTCTTCATGTCAAAATCTGACTTGTGGACCACGTTATGCGAATTACATTGATTGAAAAGTGCAACCGTGGTAAAAAAATTAAATATTTGTAAACTGTTTGCGGGCATGTTTCGAATATATGTACATTTTGTTGTGAGAAACGCATTCAAGAGCTTTTTAAAGTGTCCAGCATAATTATTTATTTTTTCACAATGCACAGTGGGAAAAAAAGTCGATTATTTTGGCATTTTTACAATTTTAAAGTTGTTGCAAATTTAAAAAAAAAAATTTTATAAATTAAACGACATTTTAAGCTACTCAAAAAAAAAAATTTTTTATATTTTTACCGCCTTCAGCAACAGAGTTATTTTCGATAAAAGTTGATTAAATCGATGTAAGTTTTACTGTAAACTAGTGTTTGAAAATCTCGTATTATTTTGAATGCGATTTTCTGACAAGCGGTAGCAAAAAAAATGTATTACAAAATGCAAAATAACAATTAAGGTCAGTATTGTAAATTATTAACATAAAGTCCGTGGTAAATGTGCTTTATTGTCCAATAGTGCTATGTGTTGTTGATGTGTTTGTAGACATTAACTAAGTAAAGTATTTGTGAATTGAAGTGGCTGGAACTTTAGTTGAGTCGAATTGAGACAAAAGTTAAAAATGAGGAGTTGTTCATTAAAATAATGTTAATCGCTATACATCCTTTTTTTTTTGCTCATTTTTGCTCCTTTTTCCGAAAAAACAACATGTTGCAGCTATGCACAAATTTTCTCATTCAATGTTGTTCGAATTTTGGAGAAACAACAATCGGGGAAAAAGGGCTCTTGACAATTTTATTTTTGGAAACATAAATAGAAAGTGCGAAACAAAATGTATAACCAAGATAGACGATCGCACTCGCGAAAATGTAGCAGACTGGACACTATGACCGACGTATTTAACAGGTCAATGGATTCTTTTGATACTTTGCTGTCCACTCTAAACTTAAATAAAAGAAAAAAAAATACAAACGCTACAGTCAGGAGCTGACTGTATAAGGCCATGGATGATTATCATAGTATACCGTAGGCAATAGGTATAGGTAATACCTATTAGGTATGCACTTCTAGCGCGTACCAAATTTCATTACATGTGTTTCTTCTTGATTTTAATTTTTTTTGACTGTAACTTTTCTTTTAGTTTATTAGAATAAAAATAAGAAATAATTAATAAATGAAAATTCGCACCCGCCTCAACCGGGAGTTGAACGCACGCACTCTCGCGCAGCCGTCCGCCACTCTAACCACTCGGCCATTGCCTCACTTCTTCGCCCATCGGCAAAGCTGCATTGTGAACCAATTCTGTTCCCATACAATGCAAATAAAAAGTTTAATAAAATGCTGTGTGTCTGACGCTAGATTTGAACTTCGGTATGCTTGCGTAAATTAGGTCTGCTTAATTATTATATACATGTATGTTCAAAGTGAGTTTAGTTCGTATCATATCTCACTTATTTATAGTCCGATTTTAATGAAATTTTCACATAACGCCCGTGATAAGGTATTTGTCATGTATGATATACAACTTTGGTTGTTGAGTTAATATTGTAGGTTTTAAGTAGTTATGTCTGATTTACAGAGGCGGGAAGGGGCGTGTCCAAATTTTAAAAAAACTTTGAGACACTGCAATATATACGTATGTTGTCACAAAATTTGGTGACTCTAGCTCTTATAGTTTCTGAGATCCAGGTGTTCATACAGACAGACGGACAGACGGACAGACGGACAGACAGACATGGCTCAATCGACTCGGCTACTGATACTGATTCAGAATATATATAGTTTATGGGGTCGGAGATGCCTCCTTCTGCCTGTTACGCACATTTCCGTTCCGACAAACACAATAGACCATGAATTTTTTTAAAATCCATGGCCTAAAAATAAAACTAATCTGCCAAATGAAGTCATAGCGCTTTTGGAAGCTCCAGATATCGCCACTTCAAATTCATTTATTGTTGATAATAATGCAGAAGACGAAGATTATGACATGGAAATTTTTGGATTAGGGACCATAGAACTGGAAAAAAAACTATTGACGATTTAACATTATAATAAGTAAATTAATATATATACATAAAACGAACATACATGTAATTAACATTTTTATTACAGATATTTCAGGTGCTGATGACAGAAAAATCTTTAAAAACACTTTTTTTTTTTTAAATTATAAACTCACACTGAATAACTTATATATAACTAAAGTTTTTATTTTATCTTCGTAATTATAAAGGAGATATATATAACAAAAAAAACCGAAATTCAGACTTATTGTTAGTAATACACCACAAATTCAGAGTTTCTAGCTTTAAAGGTAGAGTTGATGCCGCAAAAAACGAGTTTTTTCCCACTGTGCAATGGCAACAGCAACAACAACAATAATAAATAAAATCGACAAATTGACAGAGAAACAAAAGCGTTGCTAAGTTTAATGAAATTCGACATGCAACATAAAGTAATTTATTTTTAATTAATTTATAAATGCAGCGACATCAAAAATGCCAGCCCCCAGTGCGGCAAGTAAAACATTAAACAGGCTCTGCCCAGCAGCACCATCAACAACAACAACGACGGCAATAACAACAACAAGTACAGGGCAGGCTTATCCCCTGACAGGGCGTCGAAAATTAAGCCCCGGCAATTTGCATGATTTTATATTTCGCATCTTTCTCTGTGTTTTTGCCTTTGCTGTTGCTGCTGCTGTTGCTATTGTTGTTGTTGTTGCTTTTGCTTTTATTTATATTTATTTCATTTTATAAATGTTTTCATGCAACAAGCGGCGCAAAGTGTCGCTGACAGGCGTGTCATCAGCACTTTGAGCCATTGCTGCCTCTGCCTCCGCTGCTTTTGGTGCTGCATTTCCAGTTGTAGTTGCAGACGCCACGCGCCTACTGCCCCATTCCCTTCACTCCCCCTCCCTGCACCCATCCTGAACGTTGGCAACTGGCAACGCACGGCAGCAATTTCATTAAAATTTACTGCATGCTGCAAAAAAATTGTTGCGGTCAATTAACGTCAACAGCGGCTGCCCCCATTCGGTGGCCTCACGCCTCCCTACGCCCCCTGGCTCCGCCCCTGTACCCGCTTCTGTTGCTCATTAACAGCACGCCGAGTTCGCAGGCATTTTGTTTATTATTGCTGCTGCGAATAAATAAATACATTTCATTGACATATGCTCAAATAAATAATAGAGCAATTTTTTAAATTATTGCTCCCAGACGCACTTCACGAGAGGCAGAGGGAGGGAAAGTGCCTGCACACACACACAAACACACGTATACCCCCGATCGCCGATTATCCTGGCTGACCAGTGAGTTATGAGGTGGCATGGGGGGAGGTGTGTCAGTCAAGAGAACTATAGCGCACCCGCCAAGCCCCAAGCCGGATCCGTGCCAGACCGCTGAGACCGCAGCGCCATATAACATAATAAACTGAGCCGAAGCGATGCGCACAATTTTTAATTTCGCCCGAACAATGCAGTCAGTACAGACTGTGCAGGCAGGCCCTGCCTCAGCTGACAATGGGTGGACAGGCTTAAAGAGAATTATTAACATATTATTATAATAAATTTCATTGGCATCCACAGCGGCAGCGAAGCACAGGAAATGCGTTGTCATCTCCTCTGTTTAGCTGCCCTATCGAGGGTGCATGCAAAGCATATCGATTCAATTCGATATCTGTAGTGTACCTAACCTCACTCAACTTAAAAGAAATTCTTGTCAACAGCTGTATTTATATTAAGGTTTTTGTGCTACTATTATATTCATGCTTCAAGGCAATAATTTGTTTATTTATTTATTTATTTTAATTTAAAGTCGAACTACGGCCAGTCGACTGTTTAAAAGTAAAAACAATTAATAATCCTAATAAATTATTAAATTATAAATGCTAAAATACGAATAATTTATATAGGTAAAACTGTTAATAAAAAACAAGAATTAAATTGAAATTTATTGTATTCCAAGTACCTGAAAATTCAGTAATTATACTATTTACAAAAAACAAATATGGTCATCCTAAGTATGGTAGTCTAAAATATCTAGCTGTTCATACAGATGAAAATTGCCATATACACTAGACAAATGAAGCTATTCAGCAGTATTTACACTTTATAATATTAGAAATACCTTCTTCTACCATCATCTACCTTATTTCTACATACATTCACGGTTGGCATAAAGTTATAATACCCTTATAAGTATAAGTACACATATGTATATTGACAGTTCATAATATACAAGTAATATTTGCGATACTCTCTCAATTCCCAGGAATTTTAAATGATCTCAAAAGTAATTTACATTACTTTTCTTTACGTTGCCCCTCATAACTTATTGAGCTTTCATTATCTTTATCGCGCACACACAATCAATGTTGCGCACTGTTCTCTTTATCGCGCGTCTTTAATCATTCGCCGTGCTGCATTTCACACTTTCATCGCAATGCGGGCAGCGCGAACTCAGGCACAACCTGTTGCTGACACACTGCACCCTGCCCCCGACCACCCCCCCACGGCGACGGTTTGTGTGCAGAGCGTGTTGCAAGTGTTGACTTTGTTGCATAAATAAACAAATATTTATGCAGTGACTTCTGCTGTTGCAACTTGCCCAGGACCGCAGTCAAAATGTCAATGCCACACGAAAGGGAGAGAGAGGGCACAGAGGAAGGAAGCACGAGATACAAAAGTCGAAAATCAAATATACGCCATAAATAAACGTGCGTCTCGAGAGTCGCGACGCCGCGACAAGTTCCAGGAAGAGGCGAGACTTCTGCGACAGTCCCATTCTCAATCCCAGCTCCTTCCCCTTGCCCCTTCAGCAGCAACTGCAGCTGCCACTGGGCGACACGTTCGACAACGCGGCATTTTAATAATATTTTGCCCAGATTCGTGTTTTTTTCCTCTTTCTCTGGCTGGGTCTTGCAACACCTTCCACTTGATATCTTATTTCGCCCGAAATTGTTGCCACCTTTGGCGGCGCGTTGCGCAGCTACAGATGCAACCACACACACACACACATATATAGAATGATATGTATGTGTATGTATTTATGTGCATGTGGCGAGTCGCAGGTGACAACATGAAAATTTATCTGCCACTGCGCGTGGAGTCGCAAAATATGCGAGCAGCGGCAGCAGCAGTTGCAGCAGGCTGATTTATGTGCATGTGCTGGCGATGGTAACCCTAATGCGACATTAAACTCGCAAATCTGTTTGCTTTAAGCAAATAAGCACAGGGACACCGAAGGCAGTCACTTGTTGCACAGATTGCAGACACGAAACACAATTTCCAGGGAGCTGAGGGAAGTTTATATATGAGATAAGATGCTAAACTATAAGAAGATTCGAGTTTGTCTGTACTATATATACATATATGTATAACACACAGCTACACATCTTCATGAAACTACCTGCTCATTTATTTAAAAACTTCTTTTTCAAGTCGATGTATAAATAAAGTAATCAAAAAAGTTGCATTTTTATAAGTGATTCAATCTTTTGAAATAATCTTTGTTATTGTATAATTCGCAATAGGTTTAAATTTAAATCTGGTTGAACTCAATTCAATTCATGAGATGTATTAACTGTCCTGTTGTCAAATCTGATCAGCGCCAAGTGTATATTTATTATGATATATAGTAATCTAGAAAAAGTAAGAAATCTATTCGCTGGGGTCATTGAATAAATAGTGAATGTAAATTGTAGGTATAATGCATATTGTTGACGTAGTAGTAAATAAGTAGACTCGGAGCGCGTAGTTTCAGCTCCATGGGACTGACCAGCTCCGGCAACTTGCGGTTCTTGAAGCGTACTATAAAAATAAGATGACCGCGATAACGAAAGCCGGTCATGATGATGTCCGGCTTAAGGCCACGGGCGAATCCATTGTTCGCTGTGTACGGGGGCTTGTTCTTCTCCTTGAGTGTACGCATCACCACCTTCATAATGATGCCACTACTGTCGACACTATTCTCACGATGATTAACACTGCCCGGGTCCAGGGGCACCTTGCGAGGGCGGCCCTGTGCAGAGGAAGACAGCAGATCAAGTGAGAGAGAAAAGGAATGAAAATCAAAGGAACTCACACGTTGGCGAGGCGCAGGCGGCGCCCTAATTCCTGGGTACGGTACAGAAGCTAGGCGAAATGATTAGTAAGAGAATGTTCTACTCCAGACAACATCAACTTACCCGGAACCTTTGGTGGAACTGCAACCGACAAAGAGGGAAACTTTTCGGTCTCAGCAAGCTGCGTGAACAATTTCAGATATAATGAAAACATTGCACTGAAATCGCTGAAAATGATTTACCTTCATCTGGTTTGGCTTCCTCTTTACCATATTTTAAAGGTTGCAAATGACTAAAGACTTTAAAAACAAAAAGAAGCTTTTCGGTTTTCGATTTATAAATAAGAATACCAAAACCTAATAGATTACACTAAGGTTAAAAAAATATAGAGAATTTGAAAAGCACATGACATTAAACTTCGCTGCAGTGTGACCGTATTGCGTTTATAGAAAAGTTGCAGGGATACATAATCGAGTTTTTGAAGAGTCTGGAACCAGTTTGAAGAAAGAACAAATGTCAGTTTTGACAATGTCAATAGAAACATTTTATTATCTGAACTCATTTTATTATTATACAATATTGTATAATATATATTCTAACCCCAATCCAAGCATGCGAACTGAGGAAACAAACTTTGTTTATTTGTTAACTTCTATTAGTTTTCACTTTTGTGAAGGTTTTCCAGTAGAGTTGTTTGAAAATTATTCTTCAATATTTTTGCCTATATGAAAAATGTCGGAAGAGAAACCAAAGAAACGTAAAATGGACCTGACCAATGTCAATCAAGGCATATGGTTGGTCAAGATGCCGAGATATGTGGCCCGTCTGTGGGATAAGTCGCCCTCGGAAATGCAGGTTGCCACACTGCGCATGGAACACTCGGCAGATGAGAAGGCACCGCCCAAGGTGAAGCTGGTGCTGAGCCAGCAACTGTTGCAGCTCGACCCGGAGAAACTGTGTAGCCACCGAGCACGAGCTGAAGCTATCGAAGGCCACATCGAATACGCAGACAACTGGCATATTCTCCACCACCGATTGCGACTCGGACTCGGCCATGGAGGGTGTCATCAAGTACAAGATGGAGTGCCTGCCCGTCTGCAATGCGCAGTATCTGCGCATGAAGCAGAAGGCCTGCCGCAACGCACGTTGCTCCCACAGCGCCGAGGCAATCGCTCACATTGTGAGCAACTTCAAGCCGGTCAGCAATCATTTGCACAATGTAAGACATACATACTATATCATATGTATATCTGTTATATTGCACAGAGTCTCTGCTATTAATTGCAGCGCGATGACGCCAAGCGCAAGAAGGAGGTCGCCTCGATGGCAGTCAGTCGTGAGACCATCGTGAACATGCTGTTCCAGGCCTTCGAGAAGCATCAGTACTACTCCCTCAAGGATCTGCAGTTCATCACCAAACAGTCTGTCTTGGTGCTGAAGACAATACTCAAGGAGATCGGCGACTACGGCAAGAGCTCGGCGCACAAGAAGATGTGGGAACTGAAGCCAGAGTATTGTCACTATGGGAAGAAGAAAGAGTAGCACGCTTAAAAATCCCATTAAATTAATTGCGATTATGACACTGCACGAAATACGCAGCAGAACAAAAGCAAAACATTGAAAGATCTCTTCAACTTGCCATGCAAAAATCAATTAGGCAGTTTTGAGAGCCTGACAACATAATGCCACCCAGGTGCCCCAATACACGTCCGTACGGGGGACGGACCACCTGGCAGCGAACTCGTTGCGAGGCTAATGAAAATGAAACCTGGTCACGCACAGAGGAACCTGGTGCCCCTTCGGTACTCCCCTTCCTCCTTCCTTGCCACACGGCGCCCAGTTCCAATTCCAGTCAAATGCCACGTATAAATTCATGTTAATCCACGCACAGCGGGACGTCTCCCGGGCGCCAGAGTGGATTTTGATCTTCGACTATGGCAAACCACTTTTCATTTCGTTGGAAGGTCTCTCTCTCTGCCTCTCTCCGTCTCTGGGACTCCGTCTCGTACTGGCGATTAGCGTAGTTCGTTGGGACTGTTGATGGGCGCCAGCTTTTAATCATTATTAATTATATGCTGCCTGGTCGCATAAATCATTTGTGCTTACTCTGCAGTTACCTGCTGCAGTACACGGCCACGGACTGGCGACCTCAGATTGCGATAGTCATCATCTGGCCAGGACGTTTATTAGGCCTGTGCCAGATAATCTCGCCGCGGCAGAGTCTGAGGCTGCGGCTGACAAATGCGCTTCATTATCAGCTGCGGTCCCAGCAGAACATAGACAATTAATTTGCTTCTACTTCAAGTTGCTATATGTAATTATAGCATGCAAATGGGGTTATTTACTAAGTTCTGTATGCCATAAACATATGTATATTCCTTGTGGAGAATCTTCTTCATGCCTTCTTGTTAAACTTGAAAATGATGCAGACATCAATGACAGATCGGGGCACATTCGCACGGAGCACCGCGTTGCGAGCCAGTTGCTGAGCCTGCTGCAGGCTCATGCCCTTGTGGTAGTGTTCCGTTAGGTGGGCATACGCCTCCTCTGCACCCGCCCCCAAGGCTGAGTAGCGAACCCGCTTCGAGAAGCCAAACGACTTCAGCTCCAACAGATGCAGACCACTTGGATCATTGCCTGCCAGCAGCATTTCAACACCTTCGACCTGTTCGTATTTTTTACTCAATAATTCTAGTATTTGCCCCACTGTGCCAGCCATAAGCTTGCTAGTGCGCGACATTGCTTCCACTTTGGTGGCCACCTCCAGCAATGCCTCGCGATCGTTGCTAGAGTTGCTTGCACAACAGCTAAATGGAAAGTTATTAGAAAATATATATTTGTATATTATAGTATCGTATATGGCGCATCATCTTACTAGATCCGATCGCTCAGATAGTAGACAACGTTGCCCATCATCGAGTTGGCCACCACAATTCCACTGTCGAATATTAGACCCACCATAATGCTGCTTGAGCCTGCTTTTTGAAGACTATTAAGTGACAAGAGAAGAAAGAAATGTTGTTAATATATACAGTGATATAATACTTATAACTATGCTCTATATGTAAGAGGTTTATATACTTTATAAGGCGATTTCGATTGTTTCTACAATATGAAACCTGGATTCTTTAGTAGTTCCAACCACTTGTAGAATATTTACCTTTTTCTATATCAGCAATAAACGTGTGTTTTTCTAGCAACATGTTTACCTGTTTTTGGGCTCCATCTTGCCTTGGGACATCTTGGAGTGCTATCTGTGATCGACTGATCTGTCGAGCTAATGAGCTGTAAAAGAGACAAGAAACCCGAGAAATAAACAATCGCTAACCCTATGAAAACATGCATGTTTAAATATTAATGAATTTGCCACTTGAGAGCGCAACGTGTAAGCGATATCTTTAAGGTCGAGGGCTAAGGGCTAATTCGAATAAGGCTTTGCTGTGCGACAAATTGGGATTCGACCTCCAGCTGAGATGCATTCACCATCCACCTCTCTCTCTCTTGCTTTCTCTCTCTCTCTCCGTGTAAGACTGTCTGTCTCCCTCGCAAGTCATCGCCAAGCAGAGCTTGCCTGATGATGATATGCACGAGCGGATTAGCGGGCGTGTCAACGCGCAAAAGTGTCAACCGCAGGCGCCGCTAGCTGACAGCCAAGTGGCCAATGACATGGGACAGTGGACAGCGGGTACAGTGGGGACTGTGTGGGAGAGTGGACACGGTACAGTGGACCACACTGGTAGCCGGGCCTAGACCGGGTGTGATGTAAGCGATATTGACAAGTCGGGGCTAAGTCTGGCAGCGAGACGCGACGTAATGACACTCACACCCACATCGAGGGTCACTCGGTGAGTTGTGCGCGGAACTGGTTTCTTGGCACAACAGTTTGCCTTTCTTTAAAAGGCCGTTAAACAGTGGCAGCTGCAATCTAAAAAATAAACCAAAGCCAGTTTGTTCTCTGTGTTCCATTTGCTGTTCTGTTCTCCAGGAGGAGGCAATCGTACAGTTCGTATGCAAATTTTGAAATGGGCATCATTAATTAAACGCAACACGAGCTTACCGATGTGTTAATTAGTAAATACGCCAGGCAGGTTCCCAAACCGAAACTTAATTGCTGATTAAAATCAACAATTCCTTTTCGTTTGCTGCACGCCAGCGATGACTTTATCAGGGCTGAACGAAAGCTAGCGAGCTGCAGAGCTGTCGCGTCTTGTTCACACCACAATCGATAACAAGCGCAGCGCCAAATCGAGCAATAATTTTTAACCGATTACCAAGTTTACTGTCTATCCTTGTTCGCACGACAATTGATAACAAGCGCAGCGCCAAATCGAGCAATAATTTTGAATCGATAACCAAGTTTAATTGCCACTCAAATCGTATTTATCGCTGCAAGATGTAATGACAATCGAGTTGGCGTGAATATAGCTAAAAACAAAAGCTGAAAGTACTCAAGAGTTTTCGCAGCTTCACTTATTGCCAACATCTTCTGATTATTGTTATTTCTCTTTTGTTTTTGGCATTTACAATTGCTCGAACAACGAGGGAAACACTTGAGCCCGCACGATGACAGCAATTACCGCACAATTTGCATGTCTTTTTATGTTATTCTTTCTCGCAAGTGGTCGGACGGCGGCTCGTTTTGACAGTTCCCGACTTAACAGATACAACAGCAACAACAAAAACAACCGTTTTGTTCCAACTCACATTTCATTAGCTCGTTATGAGACCACCTACGGGCCTGAAGATTCGCTGGATGCGTTGCAACAGACAGCAAAGAGCCAGAGAGACAAAGAGAGAGAGAGAGAGAGAGAGAGAGAGACAGACAGATAGACCCACAACGAAGCAATTAAGCTGGGGAAATCAGTTGCTAAAAGCATCGAAAGCAATCAGGCAGGCACAACAAGAACCGAGCCCTGCCTGAACAAACTCGACTCGGCCAATTTTTTTTTTTTTCAAGTATTTACAAAAGCGCAAAAAGGTAAAGACAACATGGGCCCAACAAAAGTCAAAGGTTCCACAACAAAAGCACTCGAGGCACATCAGAAATGTCAATGTTATTGACGACGCCAATGAAGACGATGGAGAGACCCTAAACGATCATCTAAATAGTTATTCGCATACAGTGGGTCGCAAAAGTGTGTAACTCTAAGTGCAAACGCCGAGATCGATTTAAGAATATGTAAATATTGAGTTACTTTCGGTTGAGAAAGATATAATCATTAAGTTTCTTTATTTTAATTAAATAAGTAGAAAATGCTTTATTATTTATGTAGGTGACATAGATATAAATATACATAGCATTATCTACGAGTATAGTAATCATCTTATATAGATACAAAATAATGATTTACGTAACCAAAAGAGAACTATTGGCTTTTAAATACTTTACCGCACATTGTGCTAGATATTAACATTAACTGCACATAAGATATAAATAAAAAACATATCTCCATATTAAAGTCTTTAAAACTGATCTTTAAACTGATTCACATATCTTTATCTATATTTAAAAGCTTTCCAATGCCTTTTTTTTGCCATAATTACGAAATTCATTTTTGTTCTTCTTGGCTTTAATGATGTTTAAGCTTAATGGAATCAGACAACGCAATCGACAGGGCGACTTCGCCATCTGGTAGTTTCCCAGACATTGATCCGCATCAGCAGCGGGTACTGCAGCAGCAACACCACCAACGGCAACTTATCACAACAAAGGGCAGGCCAGAAAAACAAAGGCGGCAATAGGGTTGTCGTATCACGAGTGGGGGGACGTGGACATCGGTCGTCGTCTCGCTGATTTAACGCTGATTAATTGGAGCAAAATTATTATTACAGCTTGTTATTGACGCTGTTGCTGTCACTGTCTTCTCGTCTCTATCTCTCTTTCGCTGTGCTGCAATTTAATCGGATTTTCTTTGTCTGCCTCTTTATTTTTACAGCAGCGACGCCGACGTTTGCTGCGATACGAGTAGATGAAAGTAACGGCGCTTTCCATTGGAAGTGCTTCTAATTGATTTTGGCCAAGCGCGCCTGCTTCTTCCATTTATTACAAAGATGTGCAAACAGTTGGGCAACACTTTTTATTTATTTCGCCGCGCGGCGAAAAACAAATCCCTAAATTGCATAACATATCGCCCCTGCCACGAGCGCCATTTATCAAATTCAAATGAAAGGGGCAAGGCCAGAAACAGTCAGTAAAAGAGAGAGGGATACAGAGAGGGAGAACTGAAGAGAGAGACCGAAATAAACTGCAGGAGTAACTCGAAACGGGCCAAGTAAAGTGAATTCCCGTGGAGCGTTTAATCAAAATTTACCGGCGAACGCGTTCGCTGACAATGAGAAATTGCAACAAATTCGCGCGAAGCGCAACATTCGCTGAGCACACAAAGCCGACGGAGGGGGCAGGGGAGGAGAAGAGATAGTTGGTTTAGTGCAAAAACAAAGCGTTTTTCTGCGCAGACAAAAGAGAAGCAAACAGCAACAACAACTGCGATCACGTAGTCACTCAGCAGAAGCAGCAGTTGCAGTCGCCGTTGCCACTCTCCTTGCCAGGGTTGCCACAGTGCCGGCTCCAATTGCAGCAGCAGCAACAACAACAACATTGGCGGCTCCCGCTGTTAGCTGAGCTACTCGATTTCCATGCGAATGGCTTCGACATTGATTCCCCTCGCGCTGTCCGCCAGTTGGTTATATTGCTTTGCTGCCTCTGCCGCTTTTTGTGGCATTTGTTTTTGTCCGGCTGTAGCTGTGTCTGTGTCTGTGTTTGCCCCGTGGACTTTGCCGCGGATATGAAAAATGATGCCGCAACAATTTGAACAACCAAAAGCGCTCAGCTCAGTTGCCCCTCCTGCCCCTGGCACTAACTGCTCCCCTTGTTCCTTCACCAGTGTGCTGGGAAAGGCAAGTGAAGTGCAGCGCAGTTCTCGTCCTCGCACTCGAAGTTGATTGATGGCCAACGTTGGGAAAATGCGCCGCGCCCACATTTTTAAAGGGGGTGGTCAGAGGGGGGAAGCAGCAGCAGCCGACATGGAAATGATCATCGAGTCGTGCAGCGGCTGGCATGAAATCAATCTGGCTAAACGGTAGCAAATGGGCGTGTAGGCTTAGAGTTGTGGGCGTAAGAGGTAGCCAGCAGTCGTTACAGTTAGTTGTGCCTATCGATCACTCTATCAGGTGGGGGCAGCCAAAGAAATTTGTGCAAAAAACACACACACGCAGAAACGAGGAAGGAGGAAGAATGAGGCACACATAAATTGAAAGTGAAGGCTACGAAAAGACATCTAGTAAGTGAAATGTAAGCTGGACCTGGCTAAAATTTAAAGCTTGTGTTGAATGTAGTACAGAAATGTATGTAAATATGATGCACTATCTAAAATATTATTACCTATTTATTAAATGTATGTTTGCCTTGTGTATTTGCATTACTGCCTGGCAACGCTGTAAATGGCATAGAAAACACTCAAACTATTCCATAACCGACTGCAAAGAGAATTTTAAAAGTTGCTCTGCTCTTTATCTCAATCCAGTAATTTAAATAAGTAAAATACAATGCAAGGTGATAGAAAAGAGATAGCACTACAACTACCCTAAGATAAGTGCATTATATTTGCAATGCTTGGCAACGCGCACACTTGAACCCTCTCTCCCGCTCTCTTTGATATGTCATGATTGAAACATGCTAGGCAAATAAAAGAGATTCCCGCTCTGATAAGAGCACAAGCCCAAGGTAAGTCGTCAGCTGTTCTTATGACTCCCTTCAAACGCAAATTGTGCAGATTTGCCATAACAATTTATGCTTGTGCAACAATCTATTAAGATTTGCAAACATTGCCAAAGAGGAAATCAAATTGAGTAGGCAAATAAAGTGTGGGCCCCCACTGCAGGCAGATAAGAAAACCAGTAAGAGAGAGAGAGAAAGAGCTGAAAACATTGGCCAACATGCAAAGAAGCTCAAATTTCGCTGGCACTGGCAACTCAACGATTGGACTGAGTCACACAAACACACACACACACACACACACAGACAGACAGCGAGAGCGACGCGGTCTATTGGCAACTGGGCCACAGATGCAAATTGGAAACATGCCAGAAAAATAAACAGTTATTGAGTTGACTTTTTGACACTTCCCGCTGCGATAGCTGCGATAGTTGGCCGCGCGCTGGCACCTGGCCGAGCTGAAGGCATGGCCAAGCTCCAATTCAGCAAGGGGGCACCTCTATTAATTAAATTAAATTTCGATATAAATTCAAATGGGCAAAGCGTGCGCGATTACGAATTCTAATTGGAGTACGGGCGGTCCAATTAGAAGTGGTGCTGCCGCCGCCCACTGTGTGCACATGTGTTATGTGTGTGTGCTGGCCAGTCCATAAGTCATGCTGCCGCATGCCCCATTGTATGTCAGCCTAGTTGTAATTGTTTGTGTAAAGGTGCGCAGGGTTGCCTTTGCCTTTGCCATTGCCATCGCCTTTCGCCTGCCTTTCCAGTGGACGCACTCAACTCTTTTCTGTGCCGTTCTTTCTTTTTTTCGGCACTGGCATCAAATTTCATTAATCACGCAAATGCTTATCGCCCAGGCCAGACCAGTAACAGCTCAAGCCCCCGCTCTGCAGGGTCCCAACAACAACAACGACAAGCGGAGACTTTGCGGTAGTCGCAATCGTGCCTGTAATTTGTCTGCCTTTCCCAAAAACTGTGTGAATGTGAAAATTTGCGCTTGCATGACCAGCCACAGTGGCCACAGTTCACCTACACCCCCTCCCCCGCACGCCCTGCACACTTCATACAGTCTGTGTACCTCCTACGAAGTCTAGTCTGCCTGCCTGGCTGTGATTATGCTCATGTGATGGTCGTGTACCTTCTGATGGTTCAATTCTGGACCACTCCAAAAGGTGTTCAACCAGAGAGAGAGAATGAGGGGAGGGAAAGCGAGGGGAAGAGAACTGCCTGTGCATTATGTGAAAATGCTGCTGCTGATGCTGGCTCTGCTGCTGTAGGCGGCTTAAGTGATGAGTATATCTTGCAATTGCAGCTGCAGCGAGTGCTTAAAGTGGCAGAGTGCAAAGATGCGGCTGCCAAGAGGCAGTCCATCAAGTGGAGCACAAAAATGGCAACGTGCAGGCATTTTTGGGCCTTCGTAGCAGAAGAATAGAACATTGTTTTGCACTGCAAGTGATGAGGTCCTAACCAAAGGGGTTTCCATTATTATTCTATAATATACTTACATTAGAATAACCCTAAAGATTATCATATTATCAACATAACCTAGAAATATCGAAAGCAACAGTCGAGCGGCTCTCGACTATGTGCTACCCTTCGGTGCAGTTTAATTTGTTAAATTCATACACACATACATGTGCATGCCTTCAAATTATGCTCGCCAGATGGCGCTTCGAGCTCGCCTGCCTCCTTTTTCCTTTTTTTTAACTGACACAACTGACTTAGTTCTATGTTTATACTTTTTTGAATAACTTCTGTGTTTATTGTTCGATCGTATTAAAATTTGAATGAAAAATAGATATTGGAGTCAGCTAACTATATGTCAAAGTCAAAGTTGTATCTTTTAGACGACGCTTACAAATGGAGCTGAAAAATGTAAATATTAATAATTAATTTATTTTAAATAAACTCAATTTGTGGACAGTTCATATAAACCTTTATGCCAAGTTTGGAGTCTCTAGCTTTTAAAATAGCTGATATCTGGTATCTAAACAGGCAGACGGGCTGACAGACTGGGCTCAATCGACTCGGCTAGTGATCCTTATGGAGTCTCTTTCTTTATGGAGTCTCCCACGCCTCCGTCTATAAGTTACATACATTTTCACAAAGTTAGTATACCCTTATTGACCATTTTACCAGCTGGTTTCATAATCATTTGCAGAGGAATGTAGAACTGTGCGTTGTACAGAAAGTGATCAAGTTCAATGCTAAGAATATGCCTAATATATCTTCAGATCTATACAAGCCTAGACCTAACATATCAGATATCTTAATATTTAAGTAAGCATGAAATAAATACCAGCTCATTTTCATTACAATCACTTTACAGCAAAGCCCAAAGGTGTCGCTGGCCTGGAGGATTTGCCAGAGCGGGAGATGAGGCGTCAAGTCGCAGCTGGGTCACAGTTAACGGGGCTCTTATCTAATTAAGATATCTGGCGGAGTCTTATCAGCTACATATTAAAATAAATGCACCCCCGACAGTCGTAATTTATGTCGTATTTGGCGCTATCTTAGCACCACGAGGACGCCGAGAATGAACTCTGAACCCGGGGACAGACGGTGCGCAAAGGCCATGGCCAGGCCACGACAGGGCAGGGCACCGGCATCAGTCTATTAGCAAGGCAAATTTCGTAACAAGCACAGGATGTAGAGGGAGCAAGGGGAGCGTGTCCAGAACGAAACGAATTTTGGTCAGCATCTTCAGGCAACTTCACGTCGCTTCGCTTCGCCACCCTGCGCTGCGCATCCTGGCGACAGCGAACGACGTCTGAAAGTGTGCAATACAATCTTGAAACTTGAATAACGGAAATAAAAATTATGAGCACGAATATTTTAACGTCGTCGCGATTTGCATAAGAAAACCGTTAAGAGGCCCAACGCCGGCACTCAGCAGTGGCCACAAGATGAAGTCGGCGGCCAAACAACGAAATTTGTATGGGCCACGCCACCAGCAGCAGCAGCAACAGCAGCAGCAGCAACAGCAGCAAGAGGCAGCCCCAAACCTCCCACTGTGCCTGTCCTATCCGTAGTATTCGAGGAGTTTATTGTTGTTTGGCGTTGTAATTGATAAGTTAATTTACATTTTTATTGAATGGCCCCCGCAATTGTTGTAGGTGTCGTCGGGGCATGTTTTGCATATTATTTCGGTACCGGGCGAACAGGCAAATAAAGAACATTTCTTTTACTCCCCATCCTCGTATCATTTCTCGTTGTATGTCTGAGAAATTTAATCAAAAGCATTTTGTGGTTTATGTTCCCAACAAATCGACTGAAACACAATGCTCGATTGTGCACAGCCGAAAGCCAAGTTCGAGAAGTTATTTATAGAATGCGTAACGCTTCATTACTTATTGCCCGAGCAATTTGCCACAGCCGGAAACGGAAAGTAATATCAACATATCACAAGTTTCACAGATATAAATATATGAAGCTCAGTCATAGTTTTAAACTTCAATGTGCTGCAACAAAATTTTATATTTATATACATTTACATTTGAATGCCGATACTTTTCAAAATGGGCCTTTTTATGGACGAGGACCGCGAACTCGAAGGTGGCTGGAACGATCCACCCTCAAAGCGGGGTCGTCCGATAGCTCGGCCGAGCAAAATCATGATAGCAATGGTCTTTGTCTATGGTATCGTCGTTCTTCCCACTTGGTTCTATCTATATTTATATTTGTAGTATATTTATTATTGTATTAATAATATAACTTTTTGTGCTTAACTATTTTTTCCTGGTTCGTCTTTTTATAGAAGGGTACTATAGTTTTGTGTACGAAGGAGAAATCGATTTAGCCATGTCTCCATCTGAATTAACTCATTCTTCTCAGAGCTAGGGCTACCAAATGTTGCTGATGCTATGACTTATATTGCACACAGCTTAAGTTGGCTCTAGAATTTAGCCACGTCCCGTACTGTCCCCGTCATCAAGTAAAACATTTGGAAAGCGAACAGATAGAGCTTTGGGTGCCTAGTATATCACTCTCGAGTATCCTCAACTGTTGCTTGTTTTACTTATTTTACTTGAATATATTTCACAATGTGTTTTAACTTTGTTTTAAATCCTTGAACTGGCTTTATCAACAACTGAGCACATACAATACCAATTTTTGGCACACCCGAATTGGCTTTTCTTTTGTTTTGTTTTGTTTTGCATTTCGCTTGGGGCAGTAGTGGCAGCCCCGCGTCGAATCGACTGTGTCCATTTCTACATGGATGTAGTGTGTCTGTGCAGGGTACGACGCTTATGTACCCTGGGCCAGCCGTGCATGAAAAGTTAACGAGAATTGATGTTGCATGTTTCGCCAGGCAAAACAAAGCATAAATTTCTCAGTTACCAGTTGCCACCGCTTGCCGTCCGCCTTGTTGCATGTTGTGCTGCGTTCTGAATGCAACAACGCACAGTGCCAGATATCGAACTGTGGCCTCCTGTCCCCTTCCACACTCGGTGCCTCCGTCCTCGACGCCGTCTTCAACTGCTGCAGCTCCAGTGCCGTCTCCTTTGGGGGCAGCAAACGCGACGGTGCATAAATTTCGCCCAACGAATTCAATTTGCGTAACGCATGCAGCGATGGCCAATGCGAATGTGAATGCGAATACGAATGTGACTGAGTGTGGAGTGGAATGTGGACTTGGGGGCATCCTTGTTGTTCCTCGTTCCTCATTCTTGCCGAATTTTTCTTTAAAAGTGATTTTTTTCGCATGCATCGCTTGCGTATTTATGCTGCAGCACTTGACGCCAACTTTGACTCCTCTCCTCCTACGAGCAAGTTGCACACGCGCTTCTCAAGCAATCAGCGACTAATCTGCTTCACTGCAGTTGCTGTTTTTGTTGCTCCGTCCACTGCCTCGTTGACTTGCGGTCACTGTGGGTGGCAGGCGAGGATCATCAGACTGCGTTGTTTGCTGTCAGCCTGTTCAGTTTGTGTCTGTTGTTGTTGCCAGTGATGAATTGCAGTCTTTGCTCACAGCCAGGTCTGGCTTGTCATCCCTGACGTATTTTACTATGCACTAATAAATACCAAAAATCCAAGTTTCAAAAATACCAAAGAGTGTCCAATTTGAGTTTGATCCGCACACAAATGCAAATGCACACACACACATACATAGGCAATTGTTTAGATTGTAAATTAAGTGTGTGAGTATTTCCATTGTGTGCTATGGCCTTTTTTCTTTAATAAAATTCACCTATGTAAATGTTTAAAAGTATTTTACGAGCTTGCAAATTCTGCCATAAAAAACACAATTAAATGCTTTAGCCTCGTGGCATTTCAATTTTACGCCCTGTTTACATTAGCAACAAAAACAACAAATAGCAAAACGGATACATGTACAACAAATATAAATACACAAATATTCAATAAACCGAAATCGATTTGGTTCTGCCCGGCGCGCAAAAATTGAAAGCATTTTTCAATTAAATGCAACATTTTTGCTTTTATCAATTTAATGCTCAGCTGACGCTGGCGCTGCGTTGGCGTTGCCGTTGCCGTTGCCGTTGGCGTCGCTGCTGGCATTGTCTATTATTAGTTGTCTTCTTCTTGGTGGAACTTTTGGCTCGTTCTCTTTCTCTTCCATCTATCTATCACTTATTGGTGCCGCGTCCTGCGCGCTTCGGCAAGAGGTTATTGAAATTGTTTCCAACATTTTACGCCTTCCCCCACCCTCTCTTCAGACAGAAGGTAGGGAGGGCGTGGCCGGCGGCAGATTGTCTGTTTATATTTATTTTTTTATTGGTTGTTCAACTTTGTCACGTGTCAATATCGTCGAGAAGAAGAGAGAGAGAAAGAGAAAGAGAGAGAGAAAGGACATTCGTGGCAGCTCATTTAAATTTTAATTTGTATTGCGAGGCGGCACTCTGTCTAAACTCTCCAGTTCTTTCATTGGCCATGGCCAAAAGTTTTGCGAATTGGCAGCGTAGAAAACTTTTGAGGAATTCCCATTATATTTCAAAGTGTTGCCAGTTGACTGTTTGTCTGGCCCCATGAATACTTCACTGAGTACACGAATCATTGGCACCGGGGACGGTACAGTGGGGCAACTAGACGAAAGCGACGACAATCAACTACGACAGGACCGGATTTGTGGCAAATGCGGTTAACTAAATACATTATAAATACAACAATAAATAGATGAATTATTGTAAGTAATTTAATACAACTTTTATTTATAAATCAATTAATAATCAATACAAAAATCAATAAATAAATAAATTAATTAATATATATATAAATGTTGAAAAGAGTAATATATTAATCAATCAGTAAATCCATAAATAAATTAATGAATCAGACAATAAATTTCTTGATTAACATTAACATTAGAAAATAATAGATAATAAAGTATTAATAAAATAAGAAAAAATAATTAATAAAATAAGGAAATAAATAAATCAAGCAAAAAACGAATTTAATAAATAAATCAAGAATGAAATAAATAAATAAAGAATTAAATTAATAAAGAAAATAATAAATAAATCAATCAGTAAAAATAAATAAAAATATAGTTAATAAATAAATAAAAACAAAACTAATGAATAATCAATCAATCAATCAATCAAAATATATTATAAATAATACGTATGTAATAAAATCAAAGACTCTCTCTACAAATTGTAATTTAGCTGAACTTAAATTGTTGCTGTTATTTGCATGTTGCAAGCTCCGCGTGCAGAATGTTTGTCGCTTTAAAGGCCGCTGTCAATCTACGAAATTGTAAAACTCAGCCATGCACAGATTTTCATGCAGATAACTAAAATTCCGGACAAACGAGAGTGCTTTTATTTATGGCCTGACATTTTTGGTGGCCAGCAGCAGCAGCAGCACAGGGGCAACAAAAAGGGAATGTGCAGGGTAAAAAAAGGAGACAAACAAATAAAAGCAAACTGGAAAACATCTTTAATCGATTTATGAATCGTGGGGGGGTCGTCGAGTCCGAGGAGCGCTACGATTGATTGTGTTCTGCTTGCCAACAATGAACCAATTTCATTAAAATCACATAAATTCAAATAAATAGCAAGGGGCTGGGGGCATGGCGGAGGGGGGGAGGGGGAAGACGAGATCGTGCCCGACAAAGATTTAATAAAACAACACACGCGCATTGGATAAAAAGGCGCGCACAGTGGACAAACATGAAAATCAATAAACAATAAAGTTGATTTATGCGTCAAAGTGTCAATTGGCAGCAGCAGCAGCAGCAGCAGCGTCAGCAACGACAGCAGCAGTTGCAGTTGCACTGGCAGTTGTTGTTGCAATTGTAGCAGTTACAGTAGCCTCGTCCCCTCTGCCCCCTCCCCCTATCTCTATCTCTCTCGGTCATTGGGCAGCCATGGCGTATGCGTAATTGCATTTGGACGTTCGAGGGGCCGAAACGCGTTTAAGTGCTTCATTCAATATTCCAATATTCCAGTATTGTATTGTGCATTGCGCGCTCTCGTCACACTGACAGCCTCGCCCACAATAAACCACAGCACGCCCCCACCAGCCAGTGCCCCTCTCCCTCTACCTCTTCCTCTGCCCCTGCCCCTGCCCCTGCCCGTGCCCCGTGGCCCGTTTATGCGAAATATTGCTGATTGAAAAATATGCTTTTGATTTTATTGTCGTTGACCGGCAAATGTTGCTGTTGTTGTTGCTACTGCTGCAGTTGTTGTTGCTGCTGTCATTTAACTTGTTGTTGCTCTGCGACTCTTCAGCTTTGACGTACGCCAGCATGAGGATTCATCCGACTGCGCAGCGACTCCACGAATTCATCTGTCAACCAAATCAATTTTGTGGCTTCAGCCATTTATCTTTGTTAGCGCTCGATTGACGCTGCAACCCCACGTCCCACGCCCCACGCCCCACGCCCCACGCCCCCTGCACATGCCACTTGCCAGTTGCAAGCTCCCAGTTGCCAGTTGCCAACTACAGTCAGTTAGTCAGCTGCGGCACACTCTGCCCGAGTTATTGATTTGGGACAGCGGCTAATTGAGCGCGACGACTCCCTCGATGATTGCCGTTTCATGCGTGTTCCAGCTGCGCTCGGCAGCTCAAGTATCTAATAAAGTATCTGTGAATGCATCTATGAATGAATCTGTACTGCATCTGTACAGCATCTGCACTGTCTGTGCTGTCAGTATCTGTACTGTATGTGCACTGTATCTGCACTATATCTGCACTGTATCTGTAACTCACCTTTAGTATTCCTTAATATCCAATCAAACCCATCAAATGTAGTTTAATTTCATGTGCAAATGCATCTGTAATTGTAACTGCAACTGTTTCTATGAGTATAGTATATCTGCATCTCTCTGTACTCTGTATCTGTCTGTATCTTCATTCAATTCCATCTATGCTGTATTTGTGAATGATTTTGCAATTAGAACTGCGCTTTTAATTTCTTTCTTTCAACTTTATCTGCAACTCTTTCTATGCATTTGCCTCTTAACACATACATATGTATGTTCGGTATCTGCAACACTACACTGAACTATATTCACAACTCTTTTCATATATTCACCCCCACATCTATCTTTGTCTTGTGTATTCTATATCTATGAATTTGTAGCCTCCTAAAAGGACCTTCACATGTCATGCTGGCAGAGAATACTTTCCAAATCTCTGTTCGGCTAATATGACATAACGGTAATGCGACAGGGCGACACACAGGGTGACTCGTGGCAGCTCATCCTGTTCCAGTTTAATCTGCACGGCGACAGCATTAACTTTACAGCACACACACATGAAACTTGTGTCACATACACGGAGAGAAAAGTTCGAGTAGCTTGCAAGCGAATCAAATGTGATAAATAAAGTGGGAACTATTGCAATCCTAATTAACACTGTGCACCATTGCATATAAACTTTACTCCCTAATAACAATTGTTTTTGTGCAGTGTAACAAGAATGACGCTGCAGGCAACTGGGCACAGGTTGGCAGAGAGGGGGGAGCGCAGGTGCAGCTGCTGTTGGCTGAGTACTGTTCCAGCTAATGCCAATTGACAGCAGCTTAAGCTACCATTTTCCTACCCCCCCTACCCCTGCCGTCTGAGCAGTCAACCCTTGGGGGTAGGGCGACATTTTATGAGCATATTTGGGGAAACTTCTGCTGGACGTGTCAGCGGGCATATTGAACGCCGGCTACTTAGGCAAGAGCCAAAAGTTTAACGTGACGGGCACAAAATGTTGCCATCCCCCCCTTTTCTATGTCTCGTTCTTTCTCTCTCTCTGTCTTTCTCTGCAATCTGCAAGCAATTTGACTTTATATGCCCGACACACATGCGGACGTGGAACGCGCTCAGGATAACTGTCTGTCTGTCCTGCCCGTCTGCAGCGCTGTCCGGGCAGAGAACAAGAGAGAGGGTAGACAGCGTGCGAGTGAGAGGGAGCATTGTAATGCTCCAAAATGGACTCCATGCTCATTTATTCTGCACTTGCTAAACTTTCTGACCAACACTGGCACCTCAATAAAACAATTTAAAAGTCATCGTCGTCAACATTTGCCGAGCTGCCCGTTGTGCTCCCCGCTCTGCCTCTATCTGTCCCTCTTACTTTCCCTCTCCCATTCCCTCTTTTTGGCCCTCCTCTCTCCTACCCCGCCCAGCCCAGTGTGTTGTCAGTTTCTCCATTTATTTTGTTGCGCATTATCTGTGAGTTGTTGAGGTGGCGCAGGGAATGAGGCACATGGGGTTAGCTCCGTCCAGGCACATGTGACCAGTGCAGAGTGTACAGTGGTCACTGCTCATCCCTCCCTCCCCTGCCACTTGCCCCCTTGCAACCAGTAACCACATGCTCATCCAGAGCGTCGTCCACAGACACCATGAAATTGGACTTTAAGTGCATTCTCTGCTTAAGTTTCGCTCAAGGAACAAAAACATCGTACTGTGCACTGTGGGCGTGGCATGGCCTGGCATGGGGCACACACACACACACACCACTGATTGCATTCTTGTTGCAAATTGGGCAATCAAAAAGTTTCAGCAGGTAAATTGAAATGAGCTGATAGCATCAGGCAAAAAACTTTGGCATGTCTGAGCTGAAAAAGACTTTGTTGCTGCGCTTAAAGTCGCATGGAAATATGTCAAAAGTTTTATGGACAAAGCGACGGGTGACATGTATGAGGAATCAATCGAAGGGAAGCCGGAAGAATAGCACAAACTTTCGTGCGCAGTTTGCCTTGAGAGTATTTTGTTGTAAGTGTGCAGAGGAGGAGTACAGTAACTACACTTGCAGGTAACATTTTTTGTAACAAATTCTGTTTTAAATGCGAATCCTGAGCAGCTTCTCTCTCTCGTGTGTCGTAGAGTGCTTTCAATACCCTCTTGTAATATGTGAGCAGAGCATTTGGGACTAAGCGAACGTGTATGTAACAGGCAAAGTTAAGCAAATGCGACTCTAGTAAAGTTTTAATTATCTTTCACAGTCGAGGCAATAGAGACATTTATGTTTGTATAAACACTTAGATCTCAGAGCATAGTGTAGCTAGGACTACCCAACTTGGTAATAATATATCTTATTATTATGTGCACATAAGGCATAAGCATTCAATAGTGCTCTGCAAATTTGATTGCAAAAAGATTTAAAAACGTTAAAGTTTTTTGAGAAATAATTTTACTGGGGAAACAGGTGAAGTTTTTCTGGGTAGCGGGTATACAACAGTCAAGCACACACGACTGTAGCTTTCTTACTTGTTGAGAGCTGCTCAAGTGCTTAATACTCCTCCTAATATATCGTTTATCAATATCAATTTCTCTCTATGGCAAGTTGTATGATTGCAGCTACTCTGCCATCTCCAATTGCCTAATTAGCTGCCTCACCTTTTTCAACACACGGCGCGCTCATCTCTAAGAGAACACGCACACACACACACTATGCATATGCATGCCTGGCAAAGGACTACACACACCTCTCCCCACCCTTGCAAATGCATTTAAATTAATTATGTGCAACACTCGCTGTAATTTGCATTTCCGTATTCGCCATTTTCCGTGCTCTTTCACGAGTTGTTTTTCTATTTAACTTGTTTTTTTGGGGGCACTTTTCTGGAATTTTTTGGCACATGAAACAGGGGAACACATCATGTGAGTAGCTACTTATGTATGAGTTTTTATCTAAGGGATTCTTTGAGCTGCGCCTGCACTGCCTCTGGTTCTGCTCCTGTTCTGTGCCCCGTTCGGGTTGGGGGCGGGGTTGGCGCTTCTCACTTCAAAGTTAATTATGTTGACACAGTCAGTTCCAGTTATTTCTTTCTTTTCGCAGCCCTTTTTCAAAACGAGCAGCCACGCCCATACGCCGCACAGCTGCCCACACACACACACACACAGCATGCATTAAAAATTCATGCCACACCCGGCGCTACAAAGACGCCCAGGGGGTCAGGCGGCAAGGCGGCAGCAGTTGACAAGTAAGGAGTGGGGGAAGGAGGACGCACCACTGGCTGTGAGAGAGCGTCCAACCGGTCGGCTGCCAAGTTACTCAAATTAATTAAGTTTCGCCTTTGCCAACATTGCGCATACGCCCCATGCGCCATACCGCTGCCTTCGCTCTCAGTGGGGGCCCACTGCGCAACCTTTCAATTTTTTAAGTGACATTTGCCAGACTTCTACCGATGTTTAATATTTTCTAACCACAGCGACATCCACATGGCCACGCCTCCGCAACCGCCCACTCGCTGCTCTCGTGGTATGGAGAGCACGTTGTGGAAACAGCTGAAATTTAAAATTAATTGCTTTAGCGTAGTTTTAATTATTAAAAAACTATTGATGTAACTGCAGCTCCTTGCCTGCTAAACATTGCTTTAAAATGTTAGTAGCACTTAAAGAGGCTGCTCGCAAAGTCAATAAAAGAGAGCAACAAGAAGAGCAACACAGTTTCTGAGTGCAGAGCGGGGGCGAGCAAGAAGTCAAAAACCATTAGAAATACCAACAAGAAGTTCTAATTCAAGCAAAATGAGTATTTTTGGCGTGGGCGTACACGGTCACACTGCAAGACATGTAAGATTAAATGTGAGAGATCCTGCTGTATGTTTTTGCCTGCGTTAGAGTGAGTGAGATATATGTACAAGTGTAAATGCTGCGATCAAAACAAAACAAAGAAGAGAGACATATTCAAGATAGCGTACAGCTTGCACAGTTTGCTTGTCGGTTTCTCTTTTATTTTAGGTAGTTGGCAACTCTTACGCAAATTAACCGCTGCTTGGTCATCGGTGAGTCAGTTAATTGAATGCAATGTGCAATTGAAAGAGGTGGTGGAGAAGGAGGAGGGTGACCAAGCGCGGAACAACACAGTCTGGCCATATTAGCGCGTCGCTGTTGATGGCGGCAATTATGCTGAACGTGGAGCGGAGGCAACTGCACGTGCAACGGCTGCTGCTACTGTTGCTGCTGCTGTTGCAAATTCAATTTAGATTGTATATGGGAAAATTAGCAACAATTTTTCTACAAATAAATAAGCGGCGCGCGGCCATGTGTCGGCATCGACAGCAGCAACAGCAGCAACAACAACCGAGGCAAACAAAGCGACAAGCACACAAAATACATAATTGACTGGTTCACTCTCTGTGTCGTGTGTGTGTGAGGCGCTGTGGCTGTGGCCGGACAAGCTGTTGCTGTGCCTGGGCTGCAGTTGCAGTTGCAGCTCCTTCGACTGGCAACATTTGTTAACGAATTTGTTTGCTTGTTGCACATTTCGAGCTGCTGCCGCTTCTCATCGCATTGTTCGTTGTATTGTTTTTGTTTGGCATTGTTGCAAATGACGTGGCCACAGTCAAAGTCGCTGTCGCTGTCGCTGTCGCTCACGTCGTCGTCGTCGACGTTGGCGTTGGTTTGACACGCAGGCCACACCCCTGCCAGTAACGCGAGCAGGAGGAGGGGGAAAGGGGAATAGGAGGCTGGCTTGTGGTCAGCGTTTGGCTACGTGCCTCGTTGGCAATGCGACGCGTTTAAAAAACAATCAATTTTAATTTCAATTTAAATTAGTCGCCGTTGACGCCGCCGCCTGCTGCTGCAGCCAACTTAACGCCGCTGCAGCCTGCACTGACCATAAAATTATTTTTGCGCATTTGTAACTGTGTGTATGTGCCGCTTCTTTGTTGGCCATTGTTTTTGTTGCTGTTGTTGTTGTTGCTGGCGCTGTTGCTATTTGGGTAAAAATGCAATTTTACTCTGGTAATTTCGTTTTTATTGTTGCTGTTTTTCGGGTTTAATTGCATTTAATGTTAAACTCCTGCAATTGTTGCCACGAGAATCGCAATAAATTTCACTTGAAATATTCCATGCATTTCAAATGTGTATTTCATTCAATTTACCAAGCCTGCCAGCTATTTTTTCCTATAATCCATTGTTTTGCACCATCAACACACACACACAATGCATTAATAGTGCATATTTATGAGAAAATTAAAATTACAAGCACAATTCTTTGGCGACCTTTGCATTAATGTTAAATTTGACGAATGCGATCTATTCCTGTGCGAGATGAAAAGCGTTAAACGAATTAAATTAGACGCGATTCAACGGCGTGTTTTGTATTTGCTTTCCTCTTTTTCTCTCTCTCTCTTTTTGTCTAGTTTGGTGCATTTTCATTGAACAATCTTCTTGGCCAAATAATTACATAAGCAATATTAATGAAAATGCGACGAAAAGTTGATTGTTTTTTTGAATTTTAATTGAATTTGCGGAAATGAAAACACAATTAGACCGAAAAAGAGCTGAAGTATTAAATCAAAATTATGTTTTGAATCAAAGTATTTCTTTTGTGGGTATTAAATGGAATATGAAAGAGATGTTGCTGGGGATTGGTAAGTGGAAAATAACGATGATGTCTATGTGAAGAAAGGGGATGGAAAACATTCATAAGAAGTCATTTATTAAAATATAACGTTTATCAATCACATTCATCACAATATAATATTTTTCATCACTATCACTATGAATCAACATATTCACTATATATCACAAATTGCTATATATGTATATCACTATAAATATATCATTTTTAAATCAATCCAATTAACTTATAACTATATAAAAATATGGTATATGGATCGCCAAAGCAGTGGCGGGGGCGTGTTTATCAATCACATTAACACTATATATAATATTATTTTATCAGTATTTATCACTATATATCACTATAAATCAGAATATATATATTCCTATAAATACACCACTTTATTTTTACAAAGTATCACTATATATCAAAATGCCACTATAACTCGTAATATATTACTCTATGTATTTTATTTAACTATTTATCTATTCATTCATAACCCCACTTTTATTAATATAATTTAGTGAATATTAAAAATAGTTTTGCATATGAAAAATCACTTTTATTGTGTTAGTAGGGCACAAACTTCTCCTCAATGTATTTCCCATTCCTTCTGCCTCAAGTTCAACTGTAATCCACTTAACCTTTGTAATTCCTTTGGTTTCTCCGCATTAAATTCGCAGTCCGCGAACACCTCGAAAAGTTCTGCCAATAAGAAGGCGGCATAAGGGGGGCGTGGCACATATGTAATTTAAGTTTTTGCCGGCCGAGTCGGGGAAATAACTAAAACCTGATTTGTACTCTGGCAAATTGGGGGATTAAGTGTGCAGGTT